>VYZW01047584.1:12780-25336 GCA_013401315.1 Balaeniceps rex
GTCCAGCTCTGGAGCCCTCAGCACAAGAAGGGCATGGACCTGTTGGAGCAGGTCCACAAGAGGGCCACTAAAATGATCGAGGGCTGGAGCACCTCTCCTACGAGGACAGGCTGAGAGAGTTGGGGCTGTTCAGCCTGGAGAAGAGAAGGCTGCGGGGAGACCTTATTGCGGCCTTTCAGTACTTAAAGGGGACCTATAGGAAAGATGGGGACAGTCTTTTTAGCAAGGCCTGTTGTGACAGGACAAGGGGTAATGGTTTTAAACTAAAGGAGGGTAGATTTAGGCTAGATATAAGGAAGAAATTGTTTACAATGAGGGTGGTGAAGCACTGGAACAGGTTGCCCAGAGAGGTAGTGGAGGCCCCATCCCTGGAAACATTCAAGGTCAGGTTGGACGGGGCTCTGAACAACCTGATCTAGTTAAAGATGTCCCTGTTCACTGCAGGGGTTTGGACTAGATGATCTCTAAAGGTCCCTTCCAACCCAAAGCATTCTATGATTCTATGATAAGCTCTGGGCTTACATATACATCATCTCAACAGCACAAGTACTGTCTACTTGAAACAGCTCTGCTAGGTCCCCAAACATTGTCTAAACAAAGAGCAGCACATACCTGCACATGGGAACATATATCATGATCAAACTAACAAGATCTGTATTTCCTTTTTTCAGAGAATGTTGACTTTCGAAAGTTCCTTCTAAAACACTAATTCTCAACTACATTTTTTTAACATTGATCAATCATGTACAACAGCGTAGAACTATGGCATCTTTATCCATGGGCTAAAGCCTCAGGACCATTAGCAAGTGAAAGAAACTGTTCTAAATTTAAAAGATTTCTTCTTAAATGACTTCCAGAAATCAACTCTGCATTTCATTGCAACTCACACTGCTAGGCATCGTATGCCATGTTTGCTTCACCAACTTCAATTTTACCTCACTGAATTTTGCAACAGTGCAGAGCAGTTATTATAGCAATGGTTTAACTTAAGCAAAAAAACCCTCAACTCCAAAAAAAAAACCCAACCACAAAACTTACAAGCACTAGCTTGTTCACTACCTTTGTGGCCTGGAAGTACAACTCCTTCCTTAGAGTTGTCAGCTATACATATTAAAAGGCTCTCTTTGCAGTGCAGAATTCTTTGATCTGAAACCATGCTTTCAAGAATTATCTTCAGACTTGCTTGGAATTAAAACATCCGGGTGTGCATAGATAATGCTTTGCAGAACCCCATTACCTCACTGACTTATAGCTGTGTTGCTATAAATTGCCATACGGTGAGACAATTCATCCTTTCTTTGAGCCGAGGGCAATAGAGCTAGTCCAATTAAAAGACTAGTGAAGGATCCTTCAAACTAGGGAATAGCTATTGTTCAGAAATAGCACATTTATATGTGCAATGAATGGAAACGAATGGTAGAAGTAAGCAACAGTACAATAAAGAAATAATTTTAACACATCACATGTATTTCTTAAAAATCATTAACAAAAATCAACAAAAAGTTCAGTCTGCTAAACAAAGGCTTCAGATTTAGGAGCTGATGCTTGGAACAGAACAGCAAAGTCACATATAAATAATATTTACTATTCGGAAAATCATTCAGAAAAAAAAAAAACAGATTATTAAGTATTTTGTTCCCCTGACATATAACTAGATGAGAACTCTCACTGATAACTAGAGAGATCTGGGATCCTGGCTACAACAGTAGCTGCAGAGTGTGAATATCCTGAATAACGAGTAGTCAATCTACATAGATCGTGTATATCTGAAAGCTACTAGGTTAACTTTAGCCTGTAGTCACTGGTCTACCCATGCCTCCTTTAGAATTAGTCAACAGAGGAGACAGACACAAAGCAAAAATCACTCTCAGATGACTTATGAGGAAACAAAGGAAGACTAGCTGCCCTAAATCAAAATTCATCCTTGTGAATGCAGCCCTTCCTGGGCTGCATCAAAAGAAGCGTGGCCAGCAGGTCGAGGGAGGTGATTCTGCCCCTCTACTTGGCTCTGGTGAGACCCCACCTGGAGTACTGCGTCCAGCTCTGGAGCCCTCAGCACAAGAAGGACATGGACCTGTTGGAGCAGGTCCACAAGAGGGACACTAAAATGATCCGAGGGCTGGAGCACCTCTCCTACGAGGACAGGCTGAGAGAGTTGGGGTTGTTCAGCCTGGAGAAGAGAAGGCTGCGGGGAGACCTTATTGCGGCCTTTCAGTACTTAAAGGGGGCCGATAGGAAAGATGGGGACAGTCTTTTTAGCAAGGCCTGTTGTGACAGGACAAGGAGCACTGGTTTTAAACTAAAGGAGGGTAGATTTAGGCTAGATATAAGGAAGAAATTGTTTACAATGAGGGTGGTGAAGCACTGGAACAGGTTGCCCAGAGAGGTAGTGGAGGCCCCATCCCTGGAAACATTCAAGGTCAGGTTGGACAGGGCTCTGAACAACCTGATCTAGTTAAAGATGTCCCTGTTCACTGCAGGGGTGTTTGGACTAGATGACCTCTAAAGGTCCCTTCCAACCCAAAGCATTCTATGATTCTATGATTCTAATATCCTCACCCAACAGAAAGGAAAAATACCCCTAGAAGAAATCTGATAACACCAAAGATCATCTAAGAAAATGAATATGTATGCCTCTTCTCAGAAAGGTAGTTTCTCCTTTTTTTAAAGTACTTTTGCAAAGTACTCAAATTTCTAAAAAGGGAGAAAATCTGAGCCTTTAAAAAAAAAGTCATGCCCAAACTAATGATGGTTTTAAAATGTAATGATAGCGCTACCAACTGTATCAGAATACTGCCACCTAGTGACAACATGAAACACCACAAATTCTCGGCACTACTTAGAAAAAGCAATTACAGCATTATTTGTATTCATATTCAATTGCTACACTTCACTTAAGAATGACATTCTTTAAAGAAGGAGAAAAAAAAAAAATCTACCTTCCCATATCTTCCTACTGTGGATAACTGTGGCAAGAGAAGAGATTAGGATAAGAAGAAAGGTTTGAAGAGGAATATGTAGATAGTCAAACAAGAGGGATCATTTCACCGGTATCTTGTACCAGTGGCGGCCAAGAACAATTCCAGTTAATAACTCCTGCTCTATTTGGAAAATATGCAATACGGTAAGAGTCCGAGCTCTGAGTATAATCTGCAAACTACCTGGTAATTCCTCAAGTTTGTAACTCAGTATGTTCTTTGTCACTGATAAAATTACTGACAGTAACTTTAAAATGGCTTCAAAATAATTTAAAGATTTACTTATTGATTAAAAATTTCTTATCTAAGCAGTTGAACAAGAGGTAAAGTGGCTTTACATAACTTCTGAATAAAAATGTAAGGCGAGCGCCGTTCTGAATATTCAATTTAGTAAATGTGTTTACTTATGATAATAGCATCACCTATCTAGCATTTTTCCTGTTCCTGCAATTGCGGCTGAAACTTCTCACTGTTTCTTCATCGCTGCCCCTGCAAATATGCCGTGAACCGCATCACATGCACTGCTTTCTGCAGTTCTTTAGCACCACCTTTCCCCCATACCCAGGGACACCTTTCCTGCCCCTCAGTTTCAGAAGTTCACCTACTGATTACACCTAATCACAGAAGTACCTGAAATTTCTTTCCATTACGTTTACACATGGAAAAATCAAGCAGCACTGGCAATCAGCTCTGTACAATACTAATGTCAAACCTTCCAACCCGTAGATGCTTGACCAGAGGAATTTAAGGCAAGTGACCAGTAACCAAACCAAAAAAACATACATAAAGCCAACCTCAGAAAATAGTCAACCACCACATTCAGTTCTTGTTATTTTGATACCTGCAACTCTTCTACACGAGAAACTCATAGCATTGGCAGAAAGGAAGCTGAAGGCTACAGCCACAGAGCGTCAAAATACAGCAGAAATGATTGAAGGAGAAAAGAAAAGATGACAAAAAGGATTGACAGATAAAGGAAATGTGACAATGTATCCAAAATTCAGTCTTGCCTAAGAAGCTGTGAACAGTACAAGCTGTTCTTTGTCCTTCTTTTTGATAGACTTTGTAATAGATACTGATTACAGACTTAAGACAGTGAATAAGCTGGTTTTGACTGTAATTATCCCAAGGACTTGAAGAAAATGGAGGGCTTCCAACAGTAGTTAAGTCCAATTACTCAACTGGTGAAAAACTAACAGTACACATAATACCAGATTCTTAAGATGTACTAAAGATTATTTCTGCTCCTCCTCTCCCTCCAGAAGAAACAGGTGTTTCTATGGGAGTTCTGGTTCTGGATTTTTAGGGCAGAATTGATTGAGAACCTAAATGTGGAATATTACTGTGTGAAAAGACAGTTCAGTATTCTCCGAAAAGAAAAAAATTCCAACTTGGATAACTAATGAATAAGGTCTACCAGAAAGATAATCAGAAAGACAAATGAGGGAATGAACTGCAAGATTACAAAAAAAGATATATTAAACTGCAGAACAGCACATTATCCCAATGTAAAGGAAAGTTGCAAGAATAATTCAGATTGATTGATCACAATCTAACAATTCAGACTGATAAATCATAATCTAAAAATCAAAAAGAGAAAATTAAAAATACTGAAGAGATTTTTATGGATAAAACCAGGAAGGCTAATTACAACAAATTTCAGTTAGAAAGGGGGGGGATAAATGACAACAATGTTCTATATGTGCAGCATGAATCAGGGTAGGAAATGACTGATAACACAAAAGAAAATGATACAAAGAAAATACAAGTATTCAAAGCCATCTTGCTTTAATTCACAAAAAGGTAAATGATGTCATATACTCAAGAAGATTAACAATGAGATAATGGTGTCAGCCATAAAAAAAGAACAAAATTAGCTAAAAAAACCTGTAAATAAGACAGCCATGTTCAAGCTTGTAGATCCTAATGAAATTCACTATATAACACTTAAGTGGCTAGACAAAGTAAGTCTCTGAACCATTACTGATTACCTTAGGTATCAAAAATAAAGGAGGTGTCAGGAGACTAGAAAAGGGAAAACAGGGTACTTACCCTAACAAAAACAACAAAAAAATATCAAAAAAGCAGCCAGTACAGGCTCATCAGTAACAGACTGCAATAATCCAATCTAAACGCCCTGGTAAGAAGTCTACCAAATACGGGTGAGAAGAGTTAGATACAATATCTAAATAACGTTCTGATAAGTCTGATGCTGAAGTACAGCCTGTATGGAATCATAATCAAGTGGAAGTTTAAAAAGTCTCAAAGGAGATTATACTACTTGTTCATTGTCAAACCAGAGCATTTCGATTCAGGTCTCGCATGGATTGTCTTGAACCTCAGTTCAAGTCAGTATTTTCAGTAATGACTTAGATGATGTACAAATCCTTGTAAAAAACATGCTGATGATGGGACAGACTTTGTAGCAGTGGCAGAGAGGATGTGAACACTTCAGAATTCGAAGTGTTCCTGCTGAAAGGCTGTGGATGTTATCTACCTGGACTTCAGTAAAGCCTTTGACACCGTCTCCCACAGCATTCTCCTGGAGAAACTGGCTGCCCATGGCCTGGACAGGCATACTCTTTGCTGGGCTAAAAACTGGATGGATGGCCAGGCCCAAAGGGTGGTGGTGAATGGAGTTAAATCCAGTTGGAGGCCGGTCACGAGTGGTGTTCCCCAGGGCTCAGTGTTGGGGCCAGTTTTGTTTAAGATCTTTATCAACGACCTGGACGAGAGGATCGAGTGTACCCTCAGCAAGTTTGCAGACGACACTAAGCTGGGAGGGAGTGTTGATCTGCTTGAGGGTAGGAAGGCCCTACAGAGGGACCTGGACAGGCTGGACCAATGGGCCGAGGCCAATTGTATGAGATTCAACAAGGCCAAATGCCGGGTCCTGCACTTGGGCCACAACAACCCCATGCAACGCTACAGGCTTGGGGAAGAGTGGCTGGAAAGCTGCTTGGCAGAGAGGGATCTGGGGGTGTTGGTCAGCAGCCGACTGAATATGAGCCAGCAGTGTGCCCAGGCGGCCAGGAAGGCCAACGGGCTTGTATCAGAAATAGTGTGACCAGCAGGACCAGGGAAGTCATCCTTCCCCTGTACTCGGCACTGGTGAGGCCGCACCTCGAGTACTGTGTTCAGTTTTGGGTCCCTCAGTACAAGAAAGACATTGAGGTGCTGGAGCGTGTCCAGAGAAGGGCAATGAAGCTGGTGAAGGGTCTAGAGCACAAGTCTTATGAGGAGCAGCTGAGGGACCTGGGGTTGTTTAGTCTGGACAAGAGGAAGCTGAGGGGAGACTTTATCGCCCTCTACAACTACCTGAAAGGAGGTTGTAGCGAGGTGGGTGTTGGTCTCTTCTCCCAAGTAGAAAGTGATAGGACGAGAGGCAATGGCCTCAAGTTGTGCCAGGGGAGGTTTAGATTGGATATTAGGAAAAACTTCTTCATGGAGAGGGTTGTCAAATATTGGAACAGACTGCCCAGGGAAGTGGTGGAGTCACCATCCCTGGAGGTATTTAAAAGACGGGTAGACGAGGTGCTTAGGGACATGGTTTAGTAGTGGACAGGTACAGTTGGACTTGATGATCTTAAAGGTCTTTTCCAACCAAATGATTCTGTGATTCTGCTTTCAGATCATCTTCTCTGTTTGTAAGATGAAATGCAAAAAACACAAAAGCCTCCTAATCTTGGTGGCCTTCCACTGGACTTGCTACACTATGTCAATGTCTTTCTTGTGCTGGGGAGCCCAAAACTGGACACACCACTCCAGGGCTGGTCCCACAAGTGCCAGATAGAGAGAAAGAACCACCACTTCCCTCCACCTGCTGTCTACCCTCCTCCTAATGTAGCCCAAGATGCAGCTGGCCTTCTTTGCCAGAAGGGCACACTGATGATTCATGTGCAACTAGCTGTCCACAAGGACCTAAGGTCCTTTTCTACAAATCTGCTTCCTAGCCCATCAGTGCTGCCCTGTGCTGTTGCATGGGCTTATTCCATCCCAGATGCAGGACTTTGGTGAATTTCATGAGGTTCCTGTCAGTCCATTTCTCTAGCTTGATGCGGCTGCTCTGAATAGTGGCCCTGTCTCCAGTGCATTGACCAACCTTCCCAATTTGCAGAGACTGCACTCTGTTCCATCATCCAGGTCATCGGGTAACTTATAATGTCAACCTGTAGCTGACAATCCTGTATTCACTGATATTAACATCAGAGATTTGTGCAAGTATGTTTTATTTCCATTTGAGGTCTGCTTAAATCAAAGGACAGAACACAAGGAGACTATCAAAACAGAATTAGAGCACATTCCAAATCTGTAGGTCAGCATTTCATAGTACATAAAAATTATGAACAAGCATAAACTAGAATCAACTTACTCATTCCTGAACATTCTCTGTCTCCATCCCACACATTAGAAACAGCATGTCCCGTCAACAGGAGGTTAATCAAACTTTGGCTATATAACAGAAAGAAATACCCTATTACAAGGGACATACAATTTATTTCTGAAAAACTGGTTATCTCTAACAAATGAAAAAATATTGTATTACCCAGACAGCAAAGCAGACACCCTCTAACTATAATTCCTTTAATTAGCGTGTATCTGTAATTCAGCAACACTAATATGATCTCCACTCTTTCAACCAACAACTTGATATAAAGATGTAGCCCTGAATTTGATGAAATGAAAAAGCCTCCTCTGAAAATTCAGCAATAACAAAAGCATTTCCTCAGAACTGATGCACTAAATGGAGTAAGCAATGAAAAAGGCACGCTATGTTAAGTGTTGTTTTTAGCTATTATAAAGTTATAATTGAATCTTTGTCATAATGTCAGTAATTTCTAAAAGAATGATCAGTTACAGAAACATAAAAGAATTAACCCACTAATCTATTTTAAGTGGTAGCAATCATATTTTGCAGCTTACCTTCCATGACCGTAAACAGGATCTATCAATGGCTCAGTTGCATCTTCAATTTCATTTTTTATGTTTTCAATACCCTGCAGAAAAATTACAAACATTTTTGCTCTCTTAAGGAATGAATTGCAACATTTACAACAACAGAATGCTACAGTAAAACATTAGGAGGCTGATGTTGTTATATGAATTGATACCTAAACACACTTCTTTCTCTTGATAAGAGATGTTAGTGATATACAAGGAAGGATATTTCCAAAATCTGTAATTCTCCCTGATCAGCAGACAAAAAAAAAAAAAAAAAAAAAAAANAAAAAAAAAAAAAAAAAAAAGACTGAGCTTTTAGAGTTTTTATGCTGGAAATTTACTGCAACATGAATGAAGATACCATTCCATCCATTTATCTAGATTTGACTTAGTTTATCAGTTTAGTGTTCACCTTTTACAGAAAAAGGGTTATATGATCAAACTTTTTCTTAACAAAGAAGCAAAACAAACAGACACACACAAAAAATATCAAGCAACCCACAAACCTTTGTCAGTATTACAGAATACAGAAAGAGCAATACTCCAAATCTGTTTGTCCACACTGAATATTGATCCCAAACTGCATCCTTCAGTTCAGGGAAGCTTTTGAATGCTCGTTTGCTAAAGACAAAAAAAAAAAAAAAAAAAAAACCAAACAGAAAAGGAGAATGTATTTAGATGAAGCATTAGAATAGCATCACAAAGCACAAACAAGAACTACTAATACCTGACATGAAAATGTCCAAGTAAAAGCAGAGTAAATCTGGTGTTATATACAGAATGACACAGCAGCTGTTCTGGAATTACTAAAACTGCCATAGAGTCATTAGTATTTACCCATCAGAAGAAGATAAATAATTCTGGAGCAATGTGCAAAAATGAACATAGTTTTTATATGCAAACACTAACCATAAAGTTACATACACTTGTGAAAGAGCTGAGTGGCTTGAACCAGTAATTCTACAAAACGCCGTTACTGAAACTGCGGATAGACTGTACATCACCAAAATAACATCTGCTCTATATAGTGTTCTGAAAGACATCCAGTCCATAAACAGTGAAGAAAAAATCCTTCCACTTAACCAGGTAAGACTATCTTTCAGGCTTTTGAAGTAATTATTACATTTCCCATGAGAATTTGATTTTGTTAGACTCTAGCTTTGGAAAAAGCAAAATGTTCAAACCCACAAGTGGTACATTAACATTTGGGAAACTATCTGGTTGTATATAATAGGGTTGCTGCCTGGATGATAACGTAACACCAGGTGATCATATGTTTAAAAAGAAAAAAAGTAAAATAAAAACAGATGGAAGGAAGAGATCCATCAAGACTCCAGTGAAGTAATACACATTCTATTTCCTGGGATGTTTAGAGCTAAATACTGCTTTTCAGAACACAAACATTAGTTTTTATTGAGTAATTCAAACTAGATCACACTCTCTGCTTATCTTACACAAACTTGGTATATTATTTTCTTTTTGATTTCCTGCACACTTTTAATAATTCTTGTTTAAAAAAGAAACAAACATCTGCAAAAATATATCCATAGATGGGTTTACTCTGGCTAACACTTGAGATTTTTAAACTACCTTTCATTACCAAGTACATAAGGCATACAAGGTATGCAAGGCAAAGTCAGTTCTGAAATCCATCACTCAGCTTGCTCTAAAGGCATATGCCAGAGCATTCATTTCCAGTGAGAAAGACTGAGAACAACTGAAGTGGGTAGCACAAGTCCAAAGATCGAGGGCGTGAGTGGGAGGGAGGGGGAGTGCAGGAAATTAGTGTTTTGATCAGATAAGGTGACGAATATTTTATATTCTCCTCTTTCTTCTTTCCTCATATGACAATGGGTTTAAATAACAAACTATAATTACTACTGATACAATAAGCAGTAGTTATTTCAATTCTATTTAGTAACATTTTCCATCTCAAGTGTTTTTTGAAATTCTGTTGCTCTTTATTTCCTCTTTGGGAATTTATTTGTATAATGATTACAACTGTCCACTGCGAAAATAAAAGACTGTTACCTTTAGAGATAAACTCACTAGAACTGTAAGCTCTGTATTTACGCCCCAAAAAGAGAACAGTGTTTAAAGTATGAAACGAATATCAGTCTTGTATATGAAACATTTTTATAAATGTTTCTTACATTGTCTCAAATCAGGGAAAATACTAGATGACTTTTTTTTCCAGTATGTATGAGACAAGTATTTCAGATAGAATCACCTGTGAAGACTGTGTATAAAAATTTGAGGATTAACATCTTTAACTTAAATGTGAATCTTAATTAGCTGTGTTCATATACTTGAAATGCACAAGCTATTCGGCCAATTTTGCACATTACATTGCTCCAGTTTTATTTTAAAGCCTAATGCTTATGCTCAAAATAATATTCCATTTTAAATGGTACAATGCAAAGAAAAACCACCACAACCCCCAAACCAAAACCTGAAATCCAAGTCTAACCTCATGTGTAACACACAAAAAGTTCCTTAACATACCCCTTTCAGGGCTGTGAATATTAGTGTTAACTTCAAAATATTGTAGTTTAAATGTTCCAACATATTACTTACTGAATTAATGCATGAAATCGCTCAAAGCCAAGCTCTTCGACAGCCAAGGCAGCTATACACAAGAGACACTTTTCAGCACTACACATGGCAAAAAAATGACACAAGATACACACAGCAAGCTAGTATACTTTCAAGCTTTAATTATATTTTTAATTTTTAATCCTCCCTTGACATTTAAATTTTTTAACTGATTAGTATAAACTAATTTACTGCAACATTAAGATTCCACCATACAAATTAGTGAGAACATTTCTATTTGGACTAATCAATTTATTAAAAGCACAAAGCCACTGGAGTGTGTAGACTTGAAAATATTGTCAAATACTCAGCTGTTGATTTTGTACAAAACGTGGCTGTCACAAAGTCATCAAGCATATGCATACTATAGACATAATTTTGCAGGTTAACAAGAAGTATTACTTCCTAGAAAAGCAAGCACGATTATTTGGATCATTTTATCAATGTAGGTAAGCTGTATTTTTTCTTCAAATATACATTTCTGTTACTGAAATTTTGGGGTTTTTTTCCCCTTTTAATGCTTATTTATTACAAGCAATTGAGTAGAATTATTTCACACAGTGTTACGCATCCTGTTTTTAAATAAATCCTCATTATCTTCTTTTAATAACGGATAAATAGCCTTTCAAATAAGTGTCACGTCTAAGACAGAAAAAAATACAGCACTAGTGTCTTCCCAAGTTCAATGCAGGCTTTATACCTTTGTTCCCCTCACAACATTTCCAAACCAAGGAGATGAAATGAACTTTTAAAAATCAAATTTTCTTCTGCCAACATGAAGTTATACTCGCCAGTTGTCTAATTATCAAATTCTATAGGCATTCAGATATTAAGACTGTAGCAGGACTTTATCTTCCTGCTAGTAGAACAATATACAAAACAGACAGATCTGCTTTCTGATAAAGGCCACTTCATGCTGAATATTTAAATAATGTCTGATCATCTAGCTACTGAATTTGACTGCATACAATTCATTAAAGACCTGAAGCCATTACAGCTAATACTACTGATCAATTCTTCCCACAAGAATTCCAGAAAGGGCTTTCTATGCCCTTTCTCCTTGTATTTTGAAAGATGTACTTGATTTGCCTACGTGCAAATACAACTGATTCTCCAGCAATAGAATACTTCCATCTTCTACTTCAGAAATAAGGCAGCAGTAGTCTTAAGAGTGTTAGTTTTTGTCTTTTGAAAAACTACAAGGAATTGCTAAAATCAGGGTACCAAGAGCAAAACTATTCTTAAGAAAATGTATTTTTAAGACTTTTTTAAAAATATGAAACAATGACTCTTGAATGGCAGAAAATGCTACAAGAACTAACCCCGCTCCAAGAACATGTGGTTTTGTAAGCAGAAAGTTAGAGGGACTAAATCATATAAAGCAATCTTTGAACCTGGGAACTTGCACTACTACAGCCAGCACATGGCCAACAAGAAGTCACNAAGAATGAACGGCAATAGAACTTGAGCTGTATGAGAAATACAATTGTACAGAAACTCTTTAAAATGATACTCTATTATGCTGTGTCTAATCATATTTCATGGTTTTATTATAAATATATTCCCATATTCAATTCCCAAACGGCAGTAGCCTGCCATGTGGAATTGTACCTGTAATACTCCCCCACGCACATAACTCATCTCTTAAGTCCTACCAACTATGACAATGCCTGTTTCTATTTTTATTGATTCCAGCAACCAAGCAAGAAATAAATTTATTCCTTTGCACTAGCAGTAACAGAACTCTGCATTATTAACAATACCTTCTTCTCCACATCTTTGTCCCAAGCCTAGCCACGCAAGAAGCTGACTATAGTTAAATAGCAGGACAGAAAAGAAAAAAAAACAACCGCTAACAAATATATCTTAAATCAGGAAGTGTATTGCATTATACATATAAGGTAAAATACTGTTTGAACTGTAGAGTACATACAAGAAGTCCATTCAGTGTCTAGCGGGGAATGTAGAATATGAACAATGAAAGAGATTAACATTGCAGTCTGTTCATGGCAAATGTATCCTGCTCTTCCTAAGCATATTGC
>VYZW01047584.1:34158-62738 GCA_013401315.1 Balaeniceps rex
AGGTTTACAACACATCTTAACGTTTCTTCCTTTCTCTACAGCTGGGTGTAGAATGATAAGACACATTTTGCTTATGGCTTTGGGTTTTCAAAGTCTATTTTTATAGTAAAATGAAACTTCTGAAATTTTCTGTGGGGAAAAAACAAACAAACAAAACATCTTTTTCCCACACACAAAAAGAAAGAAGCATTTACTACAGCAATACCACAACAAAATTCCACTTAATAGGTTGTGGATAAAGAGCCAGAAGTCCTGGAAGGGTTTGAGGAAAGTATCCAAATTACCTGGTAGGCTACCACTAAATTGGGCAACAAGCTGCCAGAAAACAAGGTAAGATTCCAACGTGTCTGCCTTTTTTCACACCTTTGTAAATAAAACAGGTCTGTGAAACTTCTGAATTTTGACTGAAACTTCTGAATCTGTACCCTGGGAAAAGCCTTCTATGTGAGCACTCCTCAAGACGTTTTATTTTCTTAAGCCTGTCAGCCTTATCCAGAGTAAAGAATGGACTCACTAGCGCCATATCCTTTCTTAAAATAAGGACAACGTCTTTTCAGATATTTCTTTTTGGGCCCAGGCAGCAGCAAAGAATTTTAGGGTTCACTAATTATTCAGATAATTGTATTACAAGGCATTTCTTCTTACTGCTCTATGTGTTATTCCAACTACATTAGCCACCATGCCCACTAGCCAGAAAACACAATCTTCTTAACAACTTAACTTACATGTTCACACCCCGTTTTTTCACAGCGACTGATATCTTCTATTCTCCTTCCAGTTTAACAGTGCTGAAAGGGCTGTTACTTACACATAATGACACAGACAGCCCATCAAAAAATTGTATTTCTCCCCCAAAGCCTAACTTTTCATTCAGCAAGCTTCACAAGAGGTTTTGTGTTCTTCAGACTGAATTCATTATTTTAAGACAACTCTGCATTACAGAAGTACATGAAACAAACATTTAAATCTCTTATACAATAGAAAGGGATTTGACAGTCTGTCTAAATCAGCAAGATGTGGTTATTTTGTCTGTAAAGACAGTATCGCTACCTCAAACCCAATGTGCCACTCCAAGGGAGGAAAGAAGAAAAAAGTCTACCAGTATAAAATAGAGAACAGAAATTCTTCCCTAGAGAAGGCTGTTAGGTAGCTTGTCTCAGCAGCATGTCCCTGTTGTTTTTTCCAAAAGCTACTGTTGTCTCACATTTAATAGTAATATGGCTTGTGTAAGCAAGAAAGACCACTTCCTACTGGCAGAATTGGCAACATCTACTTAAACTGAAGCAACCTCTTCTACTTACACAGAAGCTCTAAGTTGGTAGTCATCAGTACTTTTTGGTTTAAAGACCTCAATATTTTTTCCACGATGTGCAAAATCCTGGCAACAGGTTTAGCTTCTAACTTCTTACTTAATTTTTACAGATGCCTTAAAAGCAGTCCACAGACCATGACTTGAAGACCACTCACCAAGGTTTACCGGCATTGTGTGACCAGCATCAGTAAAGCAGAAGCTTCAAAAGCAGTTCCACCAAAAGATTTGAAGAGGCAATACTTACGGCAGACAAGCAGCAACAAGTAGGCAGAGGTAGGCCAATAGGTGTAAATTTCTCCAGCTGTTTGCACTATCCACACTTGTCTATACCCTAACTGTGAACATTAAATGAAAAATGCTTTTCTTTTCTTCCTGATTAACTGTTCGCACTGAGTAATATGGAACTCAAAAAGACAGAAAGCAGACAAATGCAAATGTTCTACAAATCACTCATCAAAACATAAAAAAAAATTACATAGATACCAATGGCTATTTCTCTCCCATCACCCAAATGAATTAAATATTGTTAAATTAAACTCAGAAGAACACTTTTCAAATTGCTACTCCTGTTCAAGACTTTGAAGAGTGGAAAGTGTATTCCTTTAGCTCAAAATGTATCTGCTTGTCTGGTAAAAATATTATTTCCTAGTAACCCTGACTTGATCGTGGTCTAACAATATTACAGCTCCAATGACTTAAAAACAATACTATAGGATCTAGTTCCTCAACCAAGGATGTAATAAAAGCCAATCTGATGATGTTTAAATGTACTAGACCAGGAACAGAGTTCCAGGCAGGTAAAAAAAGGAAATCTGGAAAGAATAAGCGAGAAAGAAAAGGAAAGTTGTCAATCTACTCACCCAGCTGAAGCTGGAAAAGGATCCAAATAAAATGGACCTTTTTACATTGTACATTATACATATATACACAAACTGTAGTATTAATACCTTCACACTATGCTTTTGAAGTTAAGTAGTTGTTTTGAAAAGACTGTCCCATATCTTTCTTTCCAAAGACCAGTGAGAAAACAGCTTAGGTAATCCTGAAAGGATGCTGCGCTCAAACCTGCCAGACATTCACAGTTGTGTAGACCTGATGCCACATGCCTTAGGGCTGATCTGAAGAGCGGTTTTACTAATGGAATTTGTCTCTTGGATCAATGAAGAAAATCACTCCTAACATGGGTATGTTTCTTTAGAGTTCAGCCTTCCTCCTAACTCCTTCCCAAGTCATCATATCTATGCCAGGAAACACCAAAGTGCAGACCGAGACTTTGCACTACGCTCCTCTGTGTCCACTTTGAGGATTCTGGTAAATGGGATTGACGAGGTTCAAACTGCAAATTCTGCTGCAATCATAAAGAAAAGAATTTCTATAAAAAAACAACACCAGGAAAAAAACCCCAACTGCAACAACAGCTTTGCATCCATGCCTTTGTTAAGTCAGGAATCAAACCAATATATTTAAAGTTGCCAATGCAGCAAACTGAGGGAATTACTGTCAGTAACTTCAAACAGCATATCCACATTAGCTAGGTCAGTGCTGTTAACTGCTCGCAGATCAGTCAGTCTTCTGTTTTGACCAAATATGATGGTTAACGAGTTTGGTGCATGACGAGGATTCCTGGAACATTGCTATCTTTACTGAGAAACTGACTGGTTTGAGTCTTACATTCCTCAACACTCTCCGCACTCTCTACTTTTCTTTCTAAATGTAAATTATAGTTCTCAACTTCCAAAGGGTTTGAGAAAGGATCAGACAACATTCAGAAAGTATCTGAAATAAAAACCAGTGTTGGCACTACACTCTAAAAAAAAAACCAAACCACAAAAAAACCCCAACACCAAACCGGTTGTTTAAGCAAGCATCACTTATACTTCTTTGATACTATGGGCACATATGATGTGAAACAAGGGTCTATCTTGTAAACTTTGAAGTCTTTGGAAATAATAAAGCTTGATTTTTAAGTTTGTGGTTTTTTTTTTAATCTTGATGACTCAGTGTTGACAAGACTCCTTTGCAGTAGGTAAATGGTGCAGAACTTCTTGAACAAAATAGAAACTGAAAGTTGGGTAAATGTACTATGCTGCTACACAACATAAGGGACAGACTGACTCTCTTGATTCCCAGCACAAGACTGCCAAACAACACACTAAGTTATTGTCATGTGTTTTTACTACACAAAATTGATTATATTAAAGAGGATATAGAGACGGGAACAGATATACTACAGGGTACAGTTACAGGACTTTCCCTAAAGACAGATAGGAAATAATAGTTCCTTTCCAGGAGCCACCAAGAACACGAGAGCCCTTTTCCATTAATCTTTCACAGGATCACAGGTGTGGGGCATTACAACATACATTTCAATATATTTTGAAACTGCTAAAATTTCATATACAAACAAACTGTCTTGAAAATGTCAATTTCGGTAATCTAACATTACCAGTTAAAGAAATAATTAAGCTTTTTAACACCAATTCTTTTTTCTGACTTTGCAAAAACCTTGTACTGAAACAGTAACACTCTACCAAAACTTAAGAGATATTTCAGAAAGTAATTACATTTCAGTAAAAATAATCAATTCACTAGGAAAAGTAATGGCTTTACTAGGCCTATTTGAATTCTAGAACTTAGAAGGAATTTAGCATTTTTTCCCAAAATATTTCTCACTGAATTATCTGAACACAGGGAACCTAGGGAAAAAGATAATGAGAGTCTGATCCGGTGACAGGGGAGAAGCTGTGCAGCTCCCAAATCAACATCACACATGCATCTATTGAAACTACACAGATGACAAAACTCATGTTAAAAAAAAGCAAGGAGCAGAGAACACTAAGAACATCCTTTTGTTTCAGCCAACTTTACCCTGCAATCCGAATGCATTAATTTTTTTTTTTTTAAATCTGTAAATTCCACTATCGTTTGAGAACATTCTCCAGGAATTAGAGGTGTTTTTATTACTATCTTCATAACCATTACTAGAATGCTTCAAAGCCCACAGTAAGTTACAGAGAAGGCTATTATTCCTTTTCTTCAGCCAAGACAGGTACAGAGACTGATTTCTTGTATGTCATTTTTATCAGTAAGTCTCTGTACTACACCTTGCAATTGTAGTTTTGAAAGAATACCAGAAACCCTCCATCAAGAAGAGACTATGTGTAGGCTGCATAATTTAAATATGGAAAAAACATCTTACAAAAACCCTAGGTTCCATGGTTATTGTTGCTTTATGTGTTGCCACATCCTAAAGATGGTATGCACCTGCTTCAATAACCAAAGAACCAGTTTACAAAAAAATTTGTGGGTCTTTGTCCCAAGCCCGTCCCCACTTTTGAGAAGTCTATTTGTGACTCCCATATTCTTCGCAAAAAAAAAAAAAAGGCAACTTATGTTCATGTTCCACGAGCTATGTAAAATAATGACATAAGATGCTGTTGAAATATATTGAAGAAACAGACTTCCTTCCCTACTCTTTTAAGTTCCTTTGAAGATTTGCGGCAAAAGACGACCACGCTGCAAAAAATATTATTTAGCAAGTGAAACTGCTGCATCATTTTTCCCATGGCCCACACGCTGGGTTGCCGGTGACACGGGAACACGAAGGCAAACAACGATCGCTGTCCTCGTCTGCAGACGCGCGGAGGGGCCCCTGCCCCACGGAGCGGCACCTCCCTCCCCTCACGGACACACGGACAGGGACAGACAGGCGCCCCGCAGCCCGCGGGGGCGGCGGGGAGAGCTGTGGGTGTGTTCGGGCAGGCGGGCCGAGGCCGGCGGGGCGGGCCGAGGGCCAAGGAAGGACGCCCGGGGGAGAAGGCCGGGCAGGCACCGCGGCGGGGTAAGGGCAGGGCGGGGAGCGGGGCCGGGGCACGGCGCACGCAGGTACCTTGCGCCCAGCGGCAGAAGATGGTGTCGGCCAGCCCGCGGGGCCCGGCCTTCTTGCCCCACACCAGGTGGACAAGCTCCTGGCCCGCCTCGGACATGACGGGGCGGCGGCGGCCCTGGGGCCGGGCGGGCGAGGCGTCTCCCGGCGGCGGAGGCGGCTGTNCGCTGCGCATGCGTGGGGGCCTCTTTTCCGCCTCCCCAGCAGGCCGTGGTGCTTCCGCGGGGGTGGGAAGCAGGGCGGGGGGAGGAGAGGGTCGCCGGTGTGGTGGGAGGCGTGCGCGCCGACCGTTGCTCCTTGAGGAGACGTTGGCTGAGGGCGGACTGGCGGCTGGCGGGGAGCGCGGAGCGCCGTGCCGGTTCGCTCCGCTCCGCTCCGCTCTGCCCTGCCCGGCAGCGGTAGCGGTAGCGCGGGTGGTACCTAGGCCGTAGCCTGGCGGTAAGGCTTGCAGCGCAGGCCACGGCCGCTGGAGGCCAGCGCTGTGTCTGCGTGTGCGCGCGTCTGCGTGCGCGTGTGTCTGCGTTTGGTGGGGCGGCTAGGTGGGCGTAGCAGTGAACCCAAACGGTAGCCCGCATTGTCAGCCGCCCGTGTGTGAGGCCGGGACCTTCGCTTACCGGCAGCTCCCCTTAGGCTTCCCTCGCTCTCTGGGGTTTGGCCCTGCCGCTGCTTGTGCTGCCGTTTTGGGTTCTCAGTACGGGCTGCCCCAGACGCTTTGTTGAACGGAACAGAGTGGCGTTGGTTGAGGAGGTAGTGGCGTTAGAGAAGGTGGCCTTTTAAGTCTTAATTGAAGCAGATAGTCACTGTAAAGACTCCTAACTTTGCATATGGGCTGGATATACCAAGAGATGTCAGGAATTCAGAATCATACCAGTATGAGAGCTTCCTTTATGTATTTGTTGTATAGTGTCTTGTGCAAGTGCTAACCTAACATACAGGTAAAATGTAGTGCTTGCACATATACATTAAATATTTTTACTATTTTAGAAACAGCTCTCTTACCTGGCAGTACCTATATTCATACAATAGTTTGAAATGAAGAATGAAAGGTAGCCATATGATTTTCTTAAACTATTTAGGAATGGTGTTAGATGGACATCCCATGAACTTAAAGAGATTCAGATTTGGAAAACAAATTTGGTTCATCTAATTTAGTAATTATTTTTTCCAGTAGACATTCTAGAAATAAAGACTGTTCTTTTTTTTATAAAAGGCAGTTGCCATTTTTTCTGAAAGATAATTGCCATTTGAATGGGAATTCTTCATGGAGGTGGTGTGGTCAGTGTTGTGCACAGGATTAATGTAGACTTTATTAAACAAAACTCTTCAGAAGGGTGGTAACCATTACCAGTGACAGAACTGAATTAAGGATGTTCTCTTAGAAAAAAGCATTTCAATCTAAGTTTTCTGGGTGAAATTGTATTGCATTGTATTGCACTTGGGATTCTTCATGTGGAGTACAGATGAAATTGAGCTGTAATATTGTGCCCACCCACTTTATTTTTGTCATACATTTAGTACTTTTATGGATATTGAGCACATATTGAGACTGTTACATGTGCAATCATTCTGAATTATGTATGAAAATCACCAATATCAGGGTGTTTGTAAGCTTTCTGACGTGTCATACCACAAATTGGTCAGAAGATGGTGTGGTTGTACTTCAGATTTCCAAGCTTTTTGAAATACTTGCACAATTAAGCATTTCCTGAATAATTAGTGGCAAGCCATCAATTTCCTTCAGTATTGATTAACAGAATAGATTCTGGGTTTGCGTCCGTAATGCTTATAATGGACACTTTTTGATTTTTAGCATAAAGAGTAACTCCAAACAAGTGGAGAGAATAATTAGAATTAAAGGCATCATAACAACAAAGCCATGTTCTGTACATAATGTATAATAAAGACCATCATGTTTTTCAGTTTTTGTGTGTTTTGAATCAATTGTGCAGTAAAATGCAAATTCTCTTGTAGATGTAGTACTTTGAGTTTAATACTGGGTATAACAGGCTTGAAATTGTGAACAGCCCATGAGCAGGAGGAAAATATCAAAGCATATATATTTTAAAGTGTATTGAATGTACATTTGAAATATTTCAGACAAGCATATATATCAAAATGGCGCAAGCATAAGTCAGCTAGCTCAACAAGGTTCAGACTGCCCATTGATAGGCAGGCTTTACGAGGAGAGGGAAAGAACTGCAAGTTTTAGCCCATCTCTTCAAGCTGCTGGGCTTGTTCTGAGGAAGCAAAGTTACGTTGTTGTGGATGCTGGGGGTGCAATCCGAAAAACTGAATTCAGTGAACAAGTGGAGAATTGAGGGGAGAAGGCACTGTAGAGCAAGGATGCTGAGCCTACGACTGGGCGATGGCCACTGCTGTATGGAAGAGGAGTTGGACGGCACTGCCCAGAGGCACCAAAAGGCTGGAAAAGCTCCTCCTCCACTTCCCTCTCTGGTGCATTGGATCATCGTTTGTGCGTCGTGGGAAGGAACTTAATTAGAATGAGAGTGCCCTTTGATTTCATGGGTGCAAACAGGTATTCACACTGAAACAGATGTAAGGAAAAGCTCAGTCACAACCTCGGGAGTTGTGAGCCAAAAGAGGTTGCAGTTAAATGCGCTCTAAGTAAGCACAACAGGTTAACTTTCTCGTCATGGAGTGGAAGAATGCTCATCAGCTGCACATCTGTGATTATAGACCCACAGGTGAGCTAGTAGCTAATACTGCTGTAAAGTCACAATATCAAATTAAATTAAATCTATATTTCTAACCTGAGTTAGAATGACAAATAGCCCCGTTTTGGTGTAGTAGCAGTTTTGTTGTGTAGCAGAGACAGTGAGGTTTTAGGCTAATGCCCTGTGTTGTGTAAAAATGATTGCACTTTTAAAATGTCTCAGCAGCTACTGACTTGTATACCTCTGATATTGCTAATTTTTTCCATATAATTTGAATGCAGATATGAGAAAACATGTCTTTGGAGTTACTATACTGACAAAAGCAAAGACGGTAATGAGAGACACAAGATGTAAAGCAATTTGACCCATCTTGATTTGGTTGGCACACAGCACATGGAGCTCAATATTGACAAAATGAATGCATCTGGGAACAAGGGAAAAATTTTGGGCATACATGCCAACAGGAACAATCTGCCATGTCCTGGTTAGGAAAAGCACTAGGAAATTATTTTGAAAATACCACTGAAATCATTAGCATCACTAATACAAATGGTAAAAGGCAAACTGTACAGTCAGGTCTAGCAAACAACACAGAATATGAGCGAATGAGACTGTGGATGTCATCAGTTATGACTTCTGATCTCTCACCAATCATCTTTTAAGTTTTGGACATCCATAAACTAGTGATGTGTTGCATATGCATACCAAAGAATTGGAATGGAAGATATGTATGTGAATTTATGTAGGCAGTTGGGTTGCAGTTAGTGAGGAGGAAACTAAAAAAGGGGTATTAGGAGAAAAGCATACCAGAAAACTGGTATATTAGGATTAGGAATGTACCGGGACTTCGGTTTTTTCAGGTTGTTGGTTTTGCTCACCAAGGGAGAAACTAAGAGCTCAGTCGGGTCTAATAGCGTGTTGGCCTATGCTATGTGAAGACAAACTATGTACTGTGTTTCAGAAACAGAATACGTGTGGATTGGAGTGTGAACTCTGAATGAAGAGTGTGCAAGTCAACACACTGATACATGGAAATAGTATTTCCTAAAATTATTATACAGTGGTATTTAAACCTTGTTTCTGTGGTGTCTGGGCTGTATGAACTGTACTATAAAGTCAGAGTTTCATGGAAGATAAATAAAACAGCAGACTTCTCTGCATATCAGGTCTTTACCTCCTTAAAAATGTTTAGGGGTATGCAAATCAAGAAGGATTAAAACTCACTGCTCTACAGCATTGCTTGGGTATATTCTGAGTAGTATGCACAGATTTGAACTACTTTTTCAAATAGTTTCTATTAAATGCACGTGTTCTTCCTTTTTTTTTTTTTATGTTGGACTGCCATCATGTGGTTGGTTTGGTGATTTAATGTGCACTTTTAAAAATATCTGCAAGTTTTTTTTCTCTTAAATAATATGCACTATTCACTTATTTTTTTATCTGTGAAATGCTGTTAATTCCCTCTGTAGGCTGGTTTGGCAGTTTTGTTTTTTTAGGAAAACATGGCAACTACCATTCTCTTCTAATCTCTAATCCAAATTCACTTGGTTTAGCTTGGTTCTGTTAATTTTAGAACAGTTCTCTGCTACACAGAAGGAGAAGGTAAAGACTATAAACATATACTCTATATGTGCACAGCCCCTTTTGGTTTATATGATAAATTTTTTTAAGGATTAAGCCTATTCATGAAAGTTTTTGGGTTGAGAGTTTATGGGCTTACTGCTATGAACTGTTGACAGACTGCAATATGAGTTACAGACATTGTACATTTTTGCCAGACACATCTCAATAAAGTTCATCCACACTGAGATAGCGTTGTCTTACTTGGCTTTAAAATGCATTGTCTGGCTTGGGTGGTAGGAAAAACAAGTACATTAATAAATGCCAAGCTACTTAGTGCATACAGCTCCAAAGGGAATCACAGTGGTGGTGTATAACTAAATTGTTTTGACATTAGTGAGGAGCTACAATTGAGGATTACAATTAAAGTTTTCTACAGTTCCCTTTTGTGTTTACTCCCTTCTTTTAATTACCTCAATACCCCCCCAAAAAAAACCAAAAACAAACAAACAAACAAACCAAAAGCCACACCATCAGGTCTATATTAGTTGTCTATCTGTTGTTTGGATACCTAACAACCTACTGATGCAAAAGTATCTGGACTTTGTTTATAGTGCAACATGAAGTGTTATGTACCTATTTGCTCTCGTGATAATTTCTGATAAGGAATTTTGATACCAAAAATCCTACTTAAAATTCCATTTGTGTGCACAGTTATGTCTGGGGCACAATTAATGTCACCAGCTTACAAAATGCTGACTACTCCCTCCGTTGCGGCAGAGGTGAGCTGTGGACTGTGGGTAAGGGGCAAGGATGGGTGACCGATTCCTCCAACTTGTTCTCAGTTAAGAGGTAAAGGTAATTGTAGTAACAGTGATGACAAAGCAGTGGGGGAGAGAGATGCTTATCCCTGTTTTTTTTGCTTAGGTCAGCCAGTGAGACAATATGTGGAAGAGACAACACAATGTCATGCTTGTCTGCTCAGTGTCCTCATCCTGAATTGGGGTAGTCCTGCAGGGTTTGTTGCCTGGCAAAGGAAAAGGCCCCACAATCCAGGGAATGGGCAGAGTAAGTTGCTTTCTGCCAGCAGGAAGATGAGGAGGGAAACTGGGGAACAAAAGTGAAATTCTGCAGGTGCCAAGGGCTATACTATGGCCCTGAGACTTGAATGGTTCATTTTTTCTATCCTGATTTTGAGAAGAGGGTAAAACTTGTATTTTGACCTGTGTGTCAGCACCAGATTCTCTGGGAAGGTAGACTCCAAATCTCTGGATTTCTCTTTTTAAATGATGAATTAGTGCTAGATTTGAAAAAGTTCTTAGAGGACTGGCTCCTACTGAAATTATGGAAAAGAGAAAATGGGCAGTATCTTGGTAGATATTTGCCCTCAGAATCTGTTGATGAGAAAACAAGCTACTGATTGTCCTGAGCATGTTAATGTTCGGGGTTGACATCCATGTGGAATGGGAAGGAATTCCTGGAGAGTCACAAGTTTCTATGATAGCCAATATAGCAAGTTAGAAAAGAGTTCTTTCTTGCATATATATCATATGTATAGTATCTTAATGGTATAGACAACATTAGTGTTAGGTAAGTTGTTTAAACCTGCTGGAGCTATAACTCCATCATTTGCAGAAAGACTGATGAGTGAATATCCCTATATTCATAGCACAAGCTACATCAGAGCATAACGATTCTACTCACTGTTGTACTTCATTTAGGATTCATAAGTGTAAGTGTGGAAAAAAGTATGACAGAAAATGGAATATTTTAGAAACAGTCATTTATTCACTTTTTGCAAGTTACCATGGCATTTTCATGTTGTTTGAAGACAAGAGTCTTTTTTTTCCTCCAAGAGCATACTGAGATTTTCTGTTCTTTTCAAAGAAAATGTTCTTACAGAGACAGGTAAAATTTAAACATCCATTATCCTTATGGGGTCACTCAGTGCATGGCTCACAGCAAATGCCTTTGGGTTATGGACTGCCATTTTGGGGGAGCAAAAGGAAAAAAAATTGTAGTTGGCAAGAAAACGTCTGTAATTATTAAGACTATTAGGGATATAATTAAATTAACAATGTCAAGTACCAACACAGTGGCGCTAACACTGCATCTCCGGCAGTATTAGTTAAAAGTATCTCAGACAAGCTTAGCGCAACATGACCGGGCTAATAACTTGCTGTGCAGTCACTACTCTCTGGTTAATTGCAGAGTGTACCTAGCAGTGACAATGCACAGAAGAAAAGATAAAAAGAACTAGTAATGCAGTGAAATTTTTAAAATGCATATAGAGTCATCAATTTCGGTAATGTGAGCTACATTTCAAACTGAAAAGTTATTTAGTTATTTGAGGCAAAAGACTGAATTGTTTGATTTCAGTAAAGCTGAATCAAAATTTATTAATTGTATTGAAATGTTAAATGTATTAAATACACATAATTTTGTCAAAATTGGATGGGAAAGTTCCAGTTTTGCAAAAGGACTGGTTTTCTGCAGAAAATTCCATCAAAGTATTTAGACCAGCTTTACTTTTTATCTTTGAGAGATTGGGGGAAAGTTGGTTTTACTGGGGAAGTTTTGTTCTGAAGCAGGTGATGTGTTGGAAGAATGCAGAATGAAGAGGTTGTTCAGATTGCTGACAGGAGAAAATGGAGATGCTCAGAAAGTGGTCTGTACTAAAGGGACAGGAACCTCATTCTCCAAGTGTGGCAATCAAAACCCTTTGCCCATTGTCGTGGTTTAGCCCCAGTCGGCAACGAAGCACCACACAGCCGCTCGCTCACCCTCCCCCCTGCCCCCGGTGGGATGGGGGAGAGAATCTGAAGGCCAAGAGTAAGAAAACTCACAGGTTGAGATAAGAACAGTTTAATAATTGAAATAAAATAATAATAGTAATAAAAATTGCAATGAAAAGGAGAACAAGAGAGAGAAACAAAACCCAGGGAAAAGAAAACAAGTGATGCAACCGCTCACCACCCGCCAACTGACACCCAGCCAGTCCCCGAGCAGCGATTACTGCCCCCTGGCCAACTCCCCCCAGTTTATATACTGAGCATGACGTCATATGGTATGGAATAGCCCTTTGGTCAATTTGGATCAACTATCTTGGCTGTGCCCCCTCCCAGTTTCTTGTGCACCTGGCAGAGCATGGGAAGCTGAAAAAGAAAGTCCTTGACAAGTGTAAGGACTACTTAGCAACAACTAAAACATCAGTGTGTTATCAGCATTCTTCTCGTACTACATCCAAAACACAGCACTATGCCAGCTACTAGGAAGAAAAGTAATTCTAACCCAGCCAAAACCAGGACACCCATTTAAGTGTCTTGCTCTCTAAATGCTTTTTCTTACTTTCTCAGGTTTTCTATTTCAAATTCCTCTTTTCTAAAAGCCTGACACGGTGGTATTCCTCCCTTTATGTTCTCATCTCATCTACAGTACTTACGTTTAATGACACTTGCCTTTTGTTTAATTTTCCATCCTTAACCATTGTTTTGTCTTCTTAAGTATTAATATAAATGTTATTGCTTTTTTATTCTTGGAATGATCTATTTCTTACTATATGACATTTTGTCCTTCAGATCTGTTATGAAAATGCATTATTTCATCTCTTTTCAGGGAGGTAGCTGAAAATCCCATCTGCTTTCATATTGACACCCTTTCCGCAAGAGTCTGTTGAGTTCCTTGGGCCTGTGGCACGTTTGTTTCTGCAATGCATTCTGCAAAAGTATCACATACTCGTGACATTTTAAGAATACGTAAGGAAGAATGCAAGGACAAGAGATTCACAGGGAGCAACCGTGTTGGGAACAATGATTTGTGAACAGTCGGACCTCAGAGGAGGTGGTGGGCAGTGCTGAGAAAAGCACCCATCAGATGAGAAACCTTAGGGAAAGGGAGGGCATGAGCAAGTCACTGTAACTTCAGAATTGATCTGAGATGGGTCTTTTCTTTCATCAGATGTGATGCTTATTTGTTCTGAGATGAATTCCTACTTCTTTACAGAATGTTATCATCACACCAAAATAAATCACAGGATTTTATACATCATTATAGCTTATATACAGCTTATTGTATAGACCATATATGTGTGACTCATGCACTCAAGCTCGACGTTTTGAAGAATGCAACCAGTGGTTGCTTCAGATCATTGAAATTAACTGGTTTACCATATTTGAGTAAAAATTCTTTGCCCACTAGAGGGTGTTGTAGTTCTTAGAATAGCTAGAATAATGCTACTTGGTTTAACTAAATTCAGTGCAAAAAAATCCTCGGCACAATCCTGCGGTTAAGAAATTAAGGGTCAGGGAGCTTTGCTGATTTATAGCAGCTGAACATCTGCTTTGGAACACACAAAGGGAAGGATTTCAAATTTATGGTTTCCCACAACAACCATGACTTGTCCCTGTTTTACATACTGCTGGCATTTTTACTGACAACTTTTATTCTTGAACATTATATGTTCAAGAATATGTTCAACCGCTTTTTTTTTTTTGCTTTTAAATTTCTCCACATACAAAATCATGCTGACATTTTTGTTTGCTTCCCATTTTCTTTCTTTCTTTATAACAAAAGAATAAAGATTAATAAAATCTAATACCCTTTCTCCTGTCATTCTAAGTAGCAATTGATAGGCGTCAAAGCTTCAAGAGACGGTTGTGATCTAGAAATGTCTAGATGAATTAGGAACATATCCTCAATACCACATTCCTCTCTTACTTAAAAACTGTGTTGATGAATAAGAGCATTTCCTCAATACTACATTCCTCTGTTAGTTAAAACAATCTATTCCTGAGATAAAATACTTTGAATGATTCATGGTCCTTATGGACCATGGACAATAACTGCAAGTACTAGAAGGGGTTTTCTTTGAAATTTTGCCATTAGATGGAAAGGAGTGAGTTTCCCTGTTTTGTACAAATTCAGTTTTCTTTGGGTTCTGTTGAAACTATCAATTCCAGAAAGGTCTGAGCCTATTAAGAGGTGGGGTTTTTTCTCTTCTTACTTCCCTTCTGCCCCTTTGAAATACACTAAATAGCTTTAGGTATCACATGCCCTTAGAAAAAGTTCTTAGTGAGATCCTACCTTTGATTTGCTATGGAAGCTATCTGCATTTCAGTGTATACCCATTCTAATCCTCCCACCATATGTTAGCTATTCCAGTTTAGTATGGCTATTGTGTAGCCCTCCCCTCTTGTGTTTGTATCGCTGTCCGTCTTTAATGTCCAGTACATGGCATACCTTGGTTGTAATACTAAGGAGATTTATATCCCTGAAGCCACATTTCTTCATTTGTATCCAGTATGTTTTCTATTGCTAAATCCGTCTTTCAGATGAGAAGAAACTAATGACTTGCAGTCATTCAGGCAGAAAGTTTATGTAACTGCACTTGCATTTTTTTCTCTAATTTGGACTTGTAGTCAGACCAATCACAATTACAGTGACTGTGTGAAAGGACAGTAATTGCCTATGCAAATTAGGCACACAATTGAAAGCATTTTTTTTCTGAAGATTTAAGCTTAAAATCATTTAGTCCTTTTCATACAATTAGAGGTGATGACAGTCCTTTAGCAAAATTCAGAAGTATTAAATGATATACCACTTACCTATTTCTCCACTGTAGATTCAACTGAATAGATTCTATGTTCTTTATCTCCTGCTCCAAACTGCCACTTGTTTTTGTTACATTGTAGTGGCGATTGTATTTTTAGTGTAGTGGCAAGTAATAAATTTGTAATACATATACATATATGTAATACATATCCACATATACCTCTTTGAATGATGTCTTGTGACGTTTAAATTACATTTATTAAGTGTTGTAAAATTCTTAAATAAAGAACATTAAATAAAGCACTTTCAAGCATATATTCAATCATAGCAAAAATCTGTTCTTCCTGTTAAATGGTTTTCACTATTTGATTGTTAATGATTATAGGTCCAAAACATTCAAAAGGATCAAATTGATCTTAAACTGTGAAATTCTCACAATTGCCTCACAGCAAAGCAAAATTTTGCCAGACATTTAAAATGTCATTACTGCAAAGCTGTCCAAAAGTAGGGGAAATTTTAGCTCAGTTTTCTTTTAAAACGATATGAACTCCTGAAAAGTAAGGCTGAGAAGAAAACTGCTCATTCAGCACAACAGTAGGACTGCTGCTAACACTGCTGTTAAGAAAAAATAATCAGGAGATAAATCTAGAGTATTATGGCAATGCTCGTCTTAAGATGGCTGGCTGTGGAAAACAGAGGAGACAGTCTGATATTCAAGCATCTTGTTGAGTCACTAGAAATGGGTGAAGTTGAAATGCTTGTTATTAAATTGTATGAAACTGGTAGTGTCAGAGCCTGTTCTGCAATTTGACATATGGTACATCCTTGCATAGTGTTCTACAAAACTTAGCATTACATGAAGTGCGTATGGATGAGTTTCAAAATCCATTCGTCTCTACTATCACCTCACCACTTTTTTTCTTTTAAAAATCATCATAAGCGGTTAGTATTAGTATACTTTCAGCAGCATCACCTATGTACAGAGAAATCCTAGCCCAGCTTTCCTCTCCTCTTTCTTTGATAGCTTCATTCTGGAGCAGTGCAACTGAAAGCAAAACTCAAGAGCTTGTCAGGAGCTGTGAATGTAAGTTTGTGCTACGATGAATCACATGACAAGAGGCACATTTTTGGCTTGGCATCTTTTTCACATGACATTGAAAAGAGAAATTGATGTGCAGCTTAACGTGGCAAAAATTTCAACAAGCTTTGTGTATTTCAGTGAAGAAATCTGTTCATTTCAGGCAATTAGTGATGAGGAGGTATATCCTAAATCTTGCATCTCTGAGCTTCCAGTGTTGTTGCATTTGCATGAGAAGTTGCTTACACTGACAGAGCAAATTAAAATCCTGACTACATTTTTTTTGAATTTCAGAGGGCGTTGTGTTTGCAATGAGCGGAACCTTTGGGGACAGAGAAGTTTCCTCACAAAATTTCAGAAGAAAATACAAAGCAAGCAGGGAACTGCTTATGGCTTCCCAGATTTTTTTTTTTCCTAGTTTGCACCAGTTGGAAATAGTTGCTGAGCAACAGGTTCCTGTGTACTCTGGCCATTTCTCATATGTGATAAGCTTTCTTTAGGTTACCTATATATCCTCCATGCCACGTGGTCTGGGAGGGACATCTGCATTCCATTCTGTGATGAGATGACTAGCTGAGCAGATAAGGGGAGAGCATGGATGTTGTATACCTTGAATTTAGCAAGGCCTGTAGCAGTCTACCTAGTGTTCCTACAGCCAAACTGGTGAGATATGGACTGAATAAATAGACAGTAATGTGGGTGGAAAATTATCTCCCATTGAGCTCTAAGGATGGTGATCACTGGTACAAAGCTCACCTGGCAGCTGGTTATGAGTGGCATGCCTCAGGGATTGATGCCAACCATGCTTGTCTTCAGTAACAACTTGGATGACTGGATAGAGTGCATCCTTTGCAAGTTTGCAGATTATATGAATTGGGAAGGGTGGTCAGTACACTGGAGGGTAGGGCTGCTGTTTGAGGGACTTTGTCAGGCTCCAGAAATGGGCTGTCAGGAACCTCATGAAATTCACCAAAGGCAAATGCAAAGTCCTGCATCTGCAATGGAATAAGCCCATGCAACAGCACAGGGCAGCACTGGCTGGCTAGGAAGCAGATTTGTAGGAAAGGACCCAAGGTACTTGTGGATGGTGAGTTGCACATGAGTCATCAGTGTGCCCTTCTGGCAAAGAAGGCCAGCTACATCTTGGGCTACATTAGGAGGAGGGTAGACAGTAGGCGAAGGGAAGTGGTGGTTCTTTCCCTCTATCTGGCACTTGTGAGACCACGTCTCTAGTGCTGTGTCCAGTTTTGGGCTCCCCAAAGCACAGGAAAGACATTGACATAGTGGAGCAAGTCCATCAGAGGGCCATTGAGATGCTTAGGGGACTGGAGCACATGATGTACAAGGAGAGGCTGAGAGACGTGGGTTTTCCATCCTAAGAAGAGAAGGTTAATGCAATGAAGGGAATCTTATCGCTGTCTATGATTACCTAACAGGAGGATCTTGAGAAGACAGAGCTAGACTTTTCTCAGAGGAGCACAGTGGAAGGACAAGAAGCTGTGACCAGAAGTTACAACATAGGAAATTCCATCCTAGTGCAGGGGAAAACCTTTTGCCCTGAGAGTGGTCAAATGCTGGAACAGGTTGCCTGGATAGGTTGTGGAATCTCCATCCATGGAGATACTCAAAACTCAACTGGCCAGCGCCTTCAGCAGCTGGATCTAAATGGACCTACAGTGAGTAGGGGATTGGTGTAAATGTTCTCCGGTGGTTCCTTCCAACCTAAGTGTTTCTGTCTAAGGGATTCATTACATGGTAATCATTGAATGCATATGGGCTAACACCAATAAGAGACATGTATCTCTCATTCATATTTTTAAAGTAGAAGGTACAGGTCAATGGAGTTTGGTTTTTGCAGGGGACAATATAAAGATGAAACAACTAAAATGAAAGAAGAAGAACTGAGTTATGAATTTTCATTTGTATAGTATGTTACTTGAGTCTTAGAAGTACGTGAACAGTATTATATTTATTCTACCTTCTCTGTGTCTTCTTGATATTTCAGTTGATATCTTCTGTTCTCTCATAAAAGCTTCCTAGGAATTGCATTCACTTCTTGTTGCAGATAATCATGTCATGTAATTGCTTGCACACACCAGTGGTGATCTATCTGAAACCTAGACTTTTTGCTCCTCCCAGTCTACCTGGCTTTTCTGTAACTTCTGATTCCCAGGCTAATTGTATTAATTACTATTATTATTATGGTTCTGTGTATTCCTACTGCTGAGAGAAGTTCACTAGTATTTTTTGAAGGCTCATCTTCAGTGGAGAGCTGAAGTCATTTTACTGAAGCTAAACTGTCTTGAGTCAGCAACTGTGTGGAGAGATAGTATAAGCTATATATCGAGTGCTTTGATTAACAGCTTAGCAGTTTCCTACCTGAAATGAATTCTCTTGGTGCCTTCCCACCCCACTACTAGCTAGAAAATTAACAGGCTTTGAGATTTCCCCCCCTGACAGTCCAATATTTAAAAGCTTAAAAAGGAAAGGTTTGTATGTAGGTAGTAATCAGTTATAGGATCGTCTTTGTTCCCTCAGGCTAATGCTCCAGAGAGGAAAAGCACCAAGACAAAACCAGTGTGCAATGTATACTCAAGGCTAAAGTCTGATTTCAGATAGGTTGACTGCTGCACATTGATAATCGATCTGTTTCTAGCCTTTCTTGGTTTTATCTCTTGTAATTTTTTCCCCCCAAAAGTTATATATTTCTTGTATCAAATAATTTTATTCAGAAATAAATGGTAGTTATAGAGACATTATAGCCTCACTATGGGATTAAATACACAGACGGTTTTGGGTGAAGATGTATAAATCATAACAGTGTACTCCATCAAGATGAGGCATTAAGTACAGTTTTTACCTTGTAAAATGAAAAAGAGAAACAATAAGAATTTATTGCACCCAATAAACAAAAGGAAAGAAAGGGAATAGAATTTAAGAAATAATGTGCTAACTCAGAACAATCCAGAGATGAATATTAAATATATACGCTATATATCTAAAGCCATTCAGTAATAAATAACATGGAAAAAACATTGTAAATCATAGAACCTAGTTTAGTTTCCACACGTTGTTTTATGTAAGATCAACCAGGCCTTATAGGAAACCACAGAGCCTTTTTTCACAACGCACTCCTTTGAAATGGGTTTGTGTAGGTAAAGACTATGAAGTAATTATGTGCTGAATGTTTCCCATGTTACCAAATGTTATAGCTACCTTGCTGTGTGCCTATGGATCTTGCTATAGCTGGATCTTTTGCTCTCTTTGAGCTTCTTAATAGGCATGGTCTGCAGTATTTGATTTCCCTGCTTGAGTCTAAGTTTTGGTAAGTCAAAATTAATATTTTAGATTACTGAACAGAATTAGGATTCAGTGCAAAAAATTTGTTACTGACTTGTTGGAAACTAGGCCAGGTCTGGAAGCATCATCTCCTGCAGCATGTTTTTGGAGTATTTTTCAAGTAAAATTTAAAATAAATTAAAAAAGTTTTTTCAATAAACACCTTACTAGCTCTTTTGCCAGTAAGGTTTTCATAAGCATGAAAAATATATTATCCTCTTATATATAACTGTGCATGATAAAGAAATACAGTAGCGCTAACTTATCTATTCAGAATCTTAAGTCCAAAGAGACCCAAAGTTGGATGGCTTTTCAACAAGTGGTTTTGAAGGGCTGCCATTTTTCTGTACTTACCTATGACTTGTCAACAAAACTTTGTGTTACAGAGCACTTTCAAGAACCGAAGTGAAACAGCTTTCACAGGGGGAAGTTTTTTTAATTGGGCACATGGGTCCTACATATTCCTTATTTGTAACAGTGACCCAAATACCAGTAGTATTTCCCCAGATAGAAGGGCTCTTTCCTGTTTCAGAATAAATGATATAACAAGCTTGGGTAGGATGGTGTTGGAAATGTTTTGAAGTTGAATGCCAAGCACATCATAAAACTCATCTTCAATGCCTGCCCAAATTTCTTAGTATGAAACTTGGCACTAATGCCAGTGCTAGACCTTCAACCTTGTGTCAGCTTAAGGATCTGGCAGAGATTTGCCAGATGCTCTTCTAGCAGCTCACCTGGAACACTGAAGGCAATAGAAACTCTACTTGGTCTTTTGAAATAGAAATCCCTTTCTCAGTATCTTGGTATGGATTCCCAGTATTGAATGCTCTCTTCACCTGTGGAGGCTTTGGATACAAATGCTTCTTCAGAATCATCAACAGTTGAACAATGGGAGAGAAATCTGCTCTATTTCACATCTAAATCTAACTGAGCAGCTTTACTGACATAATTGCTCACATGATATATTCAGCTCCAACTAGAGTGTTCAAAAGCTTCTCAAAGCCGTACTGTTATGGCATGCCTAAAAGGAAAAGCTTGGAGATCAGTCACACAAAACACATAATCACTCTAAAGTGGTTTCAAGCCAGAGAAAGCAATAAGCTACACAGCGCTAGCTTCTTTAGATATTTGTATCATGTATGTTTCTAATGCAAAAACTGATAAAGAGACTAAGGTCCACTGAAAAATACATTCCTCATTACACTTCATTTTTCTAGGTTCCATACTAGGTGTAAGAGAAACAGCTACATAACTGTGAAAGGGAAAAAACTGTATTCTAGTTAAAAGGTAGTGAAGCAGTTTCATATTGAAGGAGAGAATAGAATTAAGTTGGTCAAAGGAGATCAATTTCATCAAAGAAGAAAATAGCTGTAAAACATAAGATACCTCTAAAAGTGGGGAAAGAAATGCACAATGCCATGCGATTTTGCATTTTTTCTCAACCTGCCTTAAGTGTGATTTAAGGTTAACAAGGCATTCCCCACCCAAGCCTGTAAAGAACCTGTGAAGCAGGGCCATTTGACACCTTAACAAGTGCCCTTGTCGTGGTTTAGCCCCAGTCGGCAACTAAGCACCACGCAGCCGCTCGCTCACCCTCCCCTTCCCCGGTGGGATGGGGGAGAGAATCGGAAGGGCAAGAGTGAGAAAACCCACGGGTTAAGATAAGAACAATTTAATAATTGAAATAAAATAATAATAATAATAGTAATAATAATAATAATAATTGTAATGAAAAGGAGAACGAGATAGACAAACAAAACCCAGGGAAAAGAAAACAAGTGATGCAACCGCTCACCACCCGCCGACCGACACCCAGCCAGTCCCCGAGCAGCGATCGCTGCCCCCCGGCTAACTCCCCTCGGTTTATATACTGAGCATGACGTCATATGGTATGGAATAGCCCTTTGGTCAATTTGGATCAACTATCTTGGGCTGTGCCCCCTCCCAACTTCTTGTGCACTTGACAGAGCATGGGAAGCTGAAAAAGAAAGTCCTTGACAAGTGTAAGGACTACTTAGCAACAACTAAAACATCAGTGTGTTATCAGCATTCTTCTCATACTAAATCCAAAACACAGCACTATGCCAGCTACTAGGATGAAAAGTAACTCTAACTCAGCTGAAACCAGGACAGCCCTAGATGCCCAGTGCATCCTCCGCAGTGTCTAAAGTTTGCAGACTTGTTCCCTTTGTTCCCTCTGCAGTAAATAGGCAGAGAGCAAGCACCACAAATGTCAGGGGAACCAGAAGTCTTTTCCCATGACTGTTGGTGACACTGGAGGGTCTCTCACATGCAATAAGGTACTGCTGTGCAAGCTGAAAGGTAAAGACCATAAGTGTCTCTCTTTATTGCTTTTGTTTAACTTGAATTCCTAAGGAAACAAAACATATGCAATTATTCTTTTGGTCTGTCTGTACATCTTTCCTTCCAACTATCCCTAAAAGCTTTTGAATCCTAGAAACTAATTTCAAACAATATGGGCAGGGTGGATCTGAGGTCTTAAAGGTAATGGATTTTGAGAAGTTTTGTGAAAACTGGTGTTTGAATAGAGAAGATTTCCTTCATTGGGGAAAAGACAAAGAGAACTTATATGCCTAAGTAGACGTGGGCCACTACATGTGCTGAAACAGAAACTGTCTGGTCAGCCACAATGTGTGTGATACCAGCCAGCCATCCCACCTTCTGTCCAGACAAACAGCTGGGATAAAAGCAGGAGCTCTGGCAGGCTCTGTGAGGAACATAATATGTAACCACCTGAGAGAAAAGGGCTCATTAATTCTGTTATTCATGAAAAAATGTTTATGTTGTATAATTCTTTTTATATTTCAATAAATATTCAAAATATTTATGATCACAGTTGGAAATACTGATAGAAACAGACTAACAGATTTATTCTTTGTTTTGTAATTAAGTTTAACTACTATGTTGTAATGTTACATATATTTTTGGTTTAAATAACTTTTAAAAAATATGTTCATAGTTGGGTCCTGGCCTAGTCAACTAAGTACTTTTAGTAAAATAGAAAGACTTCTTTTCTTTTCCTTGTTCAGAAGTTATGTGATATCTTCCCTAAGAAAGTCATATGCTTTTTTAAAAGTGCATTTTTGATCTGGAAAAATTTGATCTTTTTTTTTTTCTAATCACTGCAAACAATTAAACTTATTTCAAACATGACTACAATTCTCCCTCTGTTTTATGTAAAGATCATTTGAACAGAAACTTCTTAAATCAGGAGAAGGTACATGATTTAGTTCTGTCACTTGCAGTACTATAAGCCATGTAATGTTATATTCTAGAACTTTGGTAGATATACAATACAGACTTTAGGGTCAGTTTGCAGAATGTATTTGTCTAGAATAAAGTTAAACTATGGAAAAGTTAGTGCAACCTGTTTATAAGTTTTCTTACTATTAAAAAAAAAGGAAGAAGAAGAACAAAACTAAGATGTTCTGCTATTGCTATTAAAGTGATTAAGTAATTTACACTGCAGAGATCCATTTCCAAACTTAAGCCCTCAAACAAAACCATTGTTTTTCGACACTGGGAGAGTATGTACAGCTCCTGGTTTCGTTCTATTTTGATGAAATGTGTCATTGATAAAAGAGAGTTCAAGCTTCCCTAAACCAATTAAAATGTTTTTGCCTCAGGTGGTAAATAAAAGCACATGATAGAACTAAAGCAGACTGGGAGAGTGGTAATCAGTACAGTAGTTCAGTATTGAACAATATTGAACACTGTAACAATAACACATAATAAATCATTTTGAAAGGTACATTGGATATATTTTTTTCAAGGACAAATAAAGTATACTCACAGGATCAAAAGGACACCTTAGTTATTTTTATGTTCTCTTTTAGAAATTATCGACAGTTCCTTTCTAAAGTAGCTTTAGCTTGCTTGACTGCAAAATATGACAATAGTCTCGAGTATGGGTCAGTTAGATGTAAATATGTTCTCTTTTTTTCTTGGAAACATTCTGCAACATTAATGTTTCATTTTTAAGAGCAGCATCTTGATTTTTATATATTAAATAACTTGATCTTGTAAATGTGAGATGTAGTCAACCCACATGCAAGCCAATGATAGAATTCAGCTTGTGCTGCTCTATCATGTTTTGCTTTATACAACTAATTCACTGAAAAAAAAATCATATGTGTTAGGAGAAAATTTTACTAAATTCATGACCATATTCTGGCAATTCCAGCAGACTCAGTATTTCATCCAGAAGGATCAATAGGAACCCAAACAGACTGTTCTTTCAATTTTTTCAGTAGGATCTTCTGTGAAGGGTCAGTTTGATGCAGTTCATTCACCCAAGTCCATGAAAGATAACGGTTAACAAATAGAATGCCAAAATATGCTGAAAAACAAATAGTATATGTTCAGAATAGAAATTATTTAAGCAACAAGGCAAAGTAAAATTTACAGTATGACTTTTGTGTTCTGACCTTCTTGAAACCAAACTTTATTTTTTCATTTTGATTAGATTACTTTTTATCCATGTCATGCTCTCCAATATAACTTCCTTTAATTAGATTATGTCCTAGTCTGGAATAATTATTGTCCATTTTCAAATAAGAAATCATCCATTTTTGAGAAATATTTGCATATGCCAGTGAGGTATAACCATTTAAGAAAATGAGCTTATATTGTTTTCCTTTGAGTTGTCAAAGTTTCCTTATTTGAATACAAGCATGCTGAAATACTCAGAGACCATCAGCACAAGCCTTCACAGAGTCTAGCTTTACCCCAGTCTCCACAGTGGGACTGAGATCTCCTGTTTTAAGCAAACAAATGTTTTACTTATTTCAGTTGCTTGCCTAATTACTAAAACTGTGATTTGCTTCCTCGTAACCACTTCTAGAAGTTCTGCCATTGTATCTCTTCCCCACAGATTGTTGGTCATTTGGGATAATAGATTTTTACTGTGATAAACCAAAGCCAATATTCTCTTCTAGATTTTGTGTGTCAGTAAGTAATTTTTAGAACTATAAAATTCAAAAATATACAGGAAACATTATAAGCATCTTCCTGTAAAACTGCAGTTCTCTGGGCATATATGAGTTAATGAATGCTTGGAATATTGTATGGTTTTACTTCCAACTTTTTACGAGCTACATTTTTTCCCCTTTGCCAAAGAAATTTTTGAGCTGAGTTACAGATGCCAAGGAGGCAATCAAGGTCCCTGTGATCAAAACTGAGTAACAGGAAAAAGTCCTGCTATTGTATTTGTATTAAATGACCATTATTCATTAGATGCCAGCTTCCAGCTATGCAGTGACATTATGCTTAACACAGAGGTTCACGCTTTCTGCACCCTCTCAACCTAAGATCAACAAAAAAGAAAAAAGAGTAAGTATCGGGATCAATAGGAGTACTGATTAATCTGTCCGACTTCCTGAAGTTGAAGAAAACCCCAACGGTTGCAAAAATCATGCTACATAACTATCAACTTCTGTTTACCAGTCTCCATCTTTAATTCTAGCAGATAGTGTAAAGATGTTTTTAAAATGTTATTATTTGTGTTTGAAACCAGAGTTGATCTGAAAAAAGAATATCAGATTTTTTAAACAGAAACATATAGGCCGTGAGATTTTTAAGTAAAATGGAGACTATCACATTGCAGTCAATTCAAGGTTCTTTCACCACAGCAATTTGTGGTCATGACCCAACAGAACCATCACTGGAAACATTAGGCAGCGGTAGCAGCTTAGCCCAGCTGCAGTGAATGGTAGAGCTGGTGAATGTCACCAAGTAAAGGGTGAAAATAAACTATGCTGGATTGGTGCAAGGAGACAGCTGAGCTGTAGTTGCCGCCCATTTCTTACTCCCATTATCATCCCCAGGAAAATATATGATCAATGAACATCCTGAAAATTGTCTTCTGTAGACTGTTCTGTACCGAAGTTTGTATTTGGCCAGTTTAAAATAATTAATTCCCCATATATTGAAGCAGCCAATAGATTAGACAATCCTGATATGTAAATGATACATTACATAGGTCATTACATAATCAGAAGTTCAGCATTTGATCCTGAGAGATCACATTGCTATGAATATGAAATATAACACGTTATCCTGAATTATACCTAAACATTTGATTACATTCTTGTATTAAGAGAGAAAAGATTCACTGCAAACTGACAACTGATAGTTTGAGCAGGCTGCCTCACTTAACATCAGAGATGTAATCAGCTGAAATTTTTAGTTTTATCTGTGAGTTTTTGACTACTACTATGTTACTTTTTTTTCTGGAACCTATATTGGTTGAGGTAGATGAAGTCCTATTGCTTTCTGACAGAGAACTAAATAGCATCACAACTAAAATTGTTACATAGAACTCAATAAGAATTCTGAGTTCTTTAATATTATTTAATCAAATTGTGGATTTGAACAATATGATAATTTAATGCTAATTTATTTTATTTTAATATATTCATACTGCTTTTATTTTATTCTTGAGCTGATTTACCAAAATATAGACTTTTGGCAACATGTGATTTGGCTATTTCTTTTCCAGACACTAGCTTTATTGCTCTGTCAGAACCGAAAGTCTTCTTTGTGATGGTGGTCTTGGTATCCTCTTTCTCCAGAGGTGAAAAGTGGAATAGATGAGAAAAGCTCACTCAAAGGGTCTTTTATTGGCAGAATTTAGCAGCACGGGGCATTACTGACTGTCTACCACGTAGAAAACAAGCTACACCTCATCACAAGCGCCATCGGTTGCTCCTTAGAATGCTCTTTCCTACCACATCTGAGGATATCCTCCAGAGATCTCTGAGACTGTGTTTGCATTGAGGTTTAATCTGGTGCAAATATTGTCCATGCGTGCATTCATAAGTACGTCACTCTCAAGCTATGAACAGTGCTATACGCAGTGTTTCTATTTAAGGAGAAGCTAGAATGGGATAAAAAATCCTCTTTCCTATTGGAAAAGTTCCCTTTTTGCCAAATTAATTTGCTATTTCTTTACTGTCAAAATTTTTCATAAAATGCATGGCTCTTCAGGTCAAAATATAACTGGGATTCTGAAGGTAAATTCTGGAGAACCACAGATTAGCTAAAAATTAGTTGAAGTTGACATGGAGCTGCTTACTGTGTCAGTGTGCCCAGAGATCCTGTGGGAAATGTCTTAGATTTGGGTTCAGCTCTCAGTGGGCAGCAGTCTTCATCAGAAGGCAACACACATGCTGGAAATGGAAGTGAAAGTGAGTTTGATTAGCTTTTGCTACTTAGGAAAGCTAAGACCAAATTTTCTCTCTTTCCCAAAGGACAGTCAAGGTCAAGGACAGTAAATATCCTTCGAGAAGGGAGTTTGAAGAAGTTCTTGGTGCAGCACTGTACTGTGTGGAATACCCTGCTTCTATTATGCGTTAGTTGACCTCTCAAGATAAATATTTGCCTTCACAGGAAGAAAAGAGCAGCAACAAAAATTTTTACAGTAAANNNGAAAAGAGCAGCAACAAAAATATAATACACATCATTTGCAGCTTTAAAAAGTGCAAGATAATACCCTTTCTTTTTTTTTTTCAGTACCACTGCTTGGGGACCTGAAAAAGAGATGAAAGTTTCAGTTTTCTGTGCACTATATTAACAAATATAGAAGACAATCATTGTCCCAGAGAGTTTACCAGAAAATTGCTACATGTCATGCAAAATGTGGCAAATGACAGCAAATGTGATAGATCCAAGAAACAGTAAAGTGAGAAAAGTTTTGCATGAAGAAAAAAGACTTTTAAATTCATTAAATGATATCTGTATTTTAGCATAAGCCTTGGTGCCTTCTGTATTTCCTTTTTCTTTTTTCATCTGTTTTCTTTATTGACAATGTAGAAATTGATCAAGTGATGAAAAAGAACCCACAACTTATGGAAAATAAAGATCTTGTTCTATCATTCTTGTTCGCCGGTGCTCTGTTTGGTCTCATTTTACAGGAACTATAAGACAGCAAAGCCATTACTGCCTTCCTGTGCCTATTCCAAACTCTTAAGAGCATGAAGGGATTTCTTATACTGGTTCCATATTTTTCCAGACTTTAAACATCAGACCAATATTCTTTGTTCTAGATTATCCTGAGAAACTTTTCATTATATCTTTCAAATGTTTGTGGCCACCCTTCACAGCTTCATTCAAGGTTTGAGTTTTCAGGCCACAACTAGTGGCCACCAAGCATGTGCACAGTGTATTCCACTGGGTCCTCTCTGATGAAGCACAAGGGAAAAATGTTGCTGTTTTCTGAGCAATTACACAAACGTGCAGTCATAAGAAGACATAAAGCTTACATGAGATTTATTTTACAGTGCCATATTTAATGTACATTTCTTTCAGTAGCAGTCCTAGCTTCTCTGTTGCCAGCGCTCACTTCAAGCCATTTGCTCTGTCCTGTGCCTCCCCTGCTGCTGTGCCAATGGGTCTGGTAGTGGGGTTCCCACTGGTAAGCCAGGTCAGGAAACTAATAAAGGCTGCAATTTAATTCTTTTTTTTTCAGGTTATTTTTAGGATATCATCTGTCTCTATAGCACCAGCAGGTGATTTGCTATTTCAGATGCTATTCTGGTCTTCCACAAACCATTTTGCACAAAGTGGTTTCTTGCAGCTCACTCCAGCTGTATTTTGTTTACTAAAAACTGGAAAGATAAACAACCTGAGTCATAAAGATTCACAAGTAAAGGGCCAAATATATGTACATATTAAAGATATTTAGTCAGTGTGATTTCCTTCAGTGCTTTGTAGTGTAGCTGTTCTTATTTAAGGGTGATGGTCTTAATTGTGCTGTGTTTTCCATTTTTCTTTGTTCCCACTCATGCTCTTGGAAGACTGAAGAAATATTACTGCTCTTACCATAATATATACACTTGAGAAAACACTGAAAAGGCAGGCTTATGAAACACTCCAAGCAATAACTGAGCATCGATGTGTCTGCTTTGGCCACATGCTTACTGATTTTGCATCAAAAGGTAGGAAGCAGAAAGTCAATCCCAAACTGGTATTAAAAGTACACCCTAGTGAATCCACTCTGGGCAGATATAAAACATCTAACCATAGCTCACTATCTCTAGACCTTGTTGCTCAGAGAGCCATCCCATGTAGCTAAGCCTTGGATTCATCCTCTTCGATCAAGCTCTCCAACTGCTTCATTATTTTGTTGTTCACTTGAGCCTCTTGTTTTACAGAGCAGGA
>VYZW01047587.1:4171-15371 GCA_013401315.1 Balaeniceps rex
GGGCTAAGGAAGAGGGCTTAGGCTAGAGTCCTTAAGCGATGTGAAGAGAAGGAGTAGGAAATCAGTAACAGCTATGGTTTAAACATGTAATATGTTATCTGAAAAAACCTCCCCACAGGAGTGTCACAGATCCTGTATCTGCTGTCTCAAAAGCTTTTTATATCAATGACTGCGTGCCTGGATTAGCCATTTACAGAGCAGAGACAGGATCTTTATTTACAAGGGAGTTACAAAGAAAAACTAGATGAAATCCTACAGAAAAAAAGCCCTTGAGGAAAACTTTTTTTTTTAATTGGAACTTGGTTACTATGGAAAAATAAGAGGAAGCATCATACTAAAAGTGAAGTTAAAACAACACAATGAATAGTTGCTCAACATGTTTTGGCATGGGTAAGAGCACAAGAGAGCACATACCAGTGCCAAAGTCAGTAAAAGTCTGGGTATGCTTGCAAAAAAATATAATGCAAAAGGAAACTGTCACCTCAGAACTGAGAAAAGAAACTGCTGGAACACACACAGATCACAAGTGTTGACAAGACACTAAGTGGGAATGTGGAAAAAGGAGCAGAAAACTGAGAAAGCTCAACATATAACATTTCCCGATGGTGGGTGTCTAGGATTCACTAAGGAGTATTTGAGAGCAAAACGTAAAAAAAAGATACACCGAAGTAAACTTAATAATACTAGAAAAACAAATCTTTACTTAAGTGATAAAGCAGCAAGTACTGAAAAGAGTGCTGAAAGTAATAAACAGTCGATGAAATACAAGGGAGAACGAAGAGTTTGAGTACATTAACACAAGGATAGTGGACTCAAGGGGAAAAATTAACCAAGTACCACTAAGGAAAAAGGAAAGAACAGAGGAACATTGCAAGTAAAGCAGGTTTAATCTGGAAAATGGTTTAAATCCTTATTTACAATCTCCTCTCAGATTGTTTTGGATCCTCTACCTTACAAATTTTAGTATCAGAATTAGTTGAAATGGTATGTTTTGCTCAAACTAAAAATGGCCCTGTAAATACATCAAGTATTATCATGCCACTAATACTATTCTTTATAGATATCCAAATGCAAAACACCACTCATGCAGCCACAGAATAAAGCAGCCACCTTACTCCTCTGTTTGTGTCTTACAGCTTGGTGGAAAAGTCTTTAAAGTGAGAAAATACAAAGCAATATTTGTGTAAAATAAAATATTTTAACATAACTTACAGCTAATGTTTTATTTTGTAAAGAGCATGTAGTTTTCCCAATATTTTGTAACAAACTGCTCAGAATTTTTTTTTCCCCTATTTTTTTCCCCTTTTTTTGCCCCCCAGTTTTCAACACTTTAGGTGACCTTTCAAGGTTTCTTAGTGCTCCCTCTCCCCCACTATCAGTTTAAGATGTCTGGAAGTCTTAATATCAGGATGTCTTTACTGTAATATGCTCACATTTTTAAGTTTAACCATAATACTGAATCTTCTGTACAGTACCCATTTTTTTGGCATAACTTCATTCTCAGCTGTAACTCCATGTCAACATAGATTCTGTCTAGTAATTGCTTTGTTGTCCTTCCCACATGAAATTTTCCTTGAAGTTCACAATAAAAACACCAAAGGGTGTTGCGCTATGGATCACTGCTTGATGAGAATATTCAAAAATTGAGTTACATTTTTAATTTATTGCCCTCTTCAGCAGTATGTTCTGGCTCTGTCATTCTGCAGCAGCTTAAAGCAGCCCCACAACATACTCATCAGATGAAATGAGTATACTGCTACTTTGGCTGTTGAAGCAAAGCTAAAGCACTGGGATGTACACCTGTCTGCCTCTCTCTTCTCCTGCTTCCTAAGCTCATATGTGTAGATGTGCCCTCACAGAACATATTCCTTTCTTGTAATTTTCAGAATCCATATTTTCTTCCTTTTGCCTTATACTTTCCTGCATTTAAAGGCACAAGTTTATCTCTTCATCCTTCATTCCACTGTTACAGATGTTTCAGTTTCCCTTCTCCTCGAATTTTCCCTATTAATGAGATCTCATGCATGTAATTCATTTTTTTCCTAGGATATTTAGTACTTTTTTGCTGTTATTACAGGCTGATAAGAACTAAAAAGAAATGCATAGAGGACTGCACACTTTCAAAATGCCTGACACCTTACATTGTTTCCATGAGATCAAAGTCTCAAAATACCTAAGGGTTAAATGCATTTTTCAGAATAGTGCAATGTCTCTCACCGTTTCTAATCGGAACCAACTGCAAGCTTTGCTCAACACAGGCAGGCAGAGACAACACAGGCAGGGGGTGAGGAGTGCAGATGCTCGCCTTTCCCAAGAGTAGCTTGTTTGCCTAATCTTCCTTCAGAGCACTAGGAAACATTAGCCACTTAGTAAGATCAATTCTGTACTTCCCTGAAAGAAAGCTTGGGGATATCCATCTGTGCATGTCAAATCTAAATCTAAGCCCTGTAGTTTATGTCTAACTTGTCTCACATCTTCACAGCTCGGGTATTAAACCTGGTCCATAGTATTGCTCTTGATTTTATAACCTACCATAATTGGAGCAAAGCCAATGCAAGTAATCTCAACTATTAATACTGTATGCTACAATAAACACACTTTAAAATCAAAACAGTCCACTATACTAATATGCATTACATTACTGTACTATACCAATATTACTCTAGTACACAGTTGAGATCAACTTACTCACTTTGAATGTTAAAATTCTTCCTTCCTCCCCCAAACTCCGATTATTTTTTCTCCCTAAAACATATTAAACACCTCTATAATCACTGAGTTAAGCTTACTAAGCTACCATTCATGCACAAAAGCACTGTCAAAACTAAATCCAACTTTAATTTTATATCCCAATTAAGGAGGTAAAAGAAATAATTATGGTGTTATATACATAATATGCAAAGTAGTACTACAAAGTAATCACTGGCCAAAGTATCAGACAACCACAGCAATAAAGTAATATGCCAAGTTAAACTAACTGACAATTGTTATAGGCCACCCTGTCTTTCTCAAGACCAAACAGCTTATACCCAATAGTTATGACTCTACTCTGATAACACCTTGCAAACTGCTGAACCCAGCCACGGCCCCTTATCAGCAAACTTTTTGCATCAAGGCCTCATTTGAATGCAGGTATCTCAGAAACTTAGGGTAGAAGTTGGCTGTCACAACTGAGTTAGCAGGTAAGAACCATGGGACCTAAGATTAGGTCATAAATATCATATGAATGCAGTTTCACTCTTTGATCTTAATTGATGCATTTTTAATACAAAGAAATAACTGGAATGAAATGAAAAAGAGCGGCGAAGAGTTTTATGAGAAGTCTCTACAAAATTCCACATGGGATGAAGAAGATTTATATGGAACGATTTGTTATGTCTCAAAAAAAAATCCCAAGGAAGTAGCCATAACTGAAGTATAATCCTGTTACAAGCTGCCATGGAAACCAGAAAAAAAAAAAAAAAAAGAGGGGGATTTTGAAAATTAGATATGAAACAAATTTGAGAGTGAGAACATTCTTCACTGCTACTGGACAAAATGGTTTGAAAGTGCTTATAATGTGCCTGGGCTGGTATCTTTCCTGTTTGCAACATTCTTCTGTAAGCAGCTACAAGCGGCCCAGACAGACAGGACATAGTGTTTAAAAATCTTTAGAGCTCCCCCCCCCCGCCAAAAGTATCTGTTTGACAGAATTGTAAGTAACTCCAAATGTACACATAAATTAAACTCTAAGCCATGGATTTAGTTATAAATTATCAAAAAATATATTGAATAGTGAGACATCATATAAGGGAGAATAAGCTGTATTCTGCATACACCCCCAGTAAGTCAAATTTCTGCATCAACTACAAACCTTCACTATCTTGATGCTAGCCCCAGAAGACTGGCATCTCCAGGAAAAAAAAAAGAAAAAAAAAATTACATTAATAACAAATCTTGAGAACAAAAAGCAAACTAACTCATCCAGGTTTTCTGCAGCATTATCATTAAGATTAAACCCTTTGTAACTCAGCTAAAGAATTCACGACAGTTTGAAGCTCTTATGATTTCCTTTGTTAATCAGGACTTAAAATTTCAATCTGTTACTGAAATACCCACAAGTGGCACCAGGAATTGACTTCTTCTGTATATTAATGGAAAGGATTATATCTTCTGGAAGCAAATTCAGTGGTGATTAGTTGAAAAGACAGTTCAACAGCTGCTTGGAAAATTACAAATCAAAGTGCTGCTGATCCATAAACTTCATCTTCTCATAATTCAGAGCGAAAAGCTACTCCATCACTGGTCACTTCCCCAACTCACCAAATAATAAAGCAAGATATGAAAACAAACTTATACCTTTCCTTGGAACCTGAAAAGAACGTGGTTTGCTGATATTCTACCAATGGTGCCATACAAGGATGAAATTATGATTTCTAGTCAGGCATAACAGCTGAATTTATTTTCTTCTCTCTTTAAAAGCAAACATGTTAGTGTATGTGATTCTCTACTTTGAACTGCAAAAATCAGTTAAGATTTTTGTTTTGTTAGGCCATAGTTTTAGAATAACCATCTCACTGCAGATCGGAAGTTAACTTCTTCAAAGGCTCTAAAAGAATTTAAATAATTTCCACTATATTCCCTACTGATGCTTGCTTCACAAGAACTGAGAATCTTCAGCTGGCTCTAAACTATAAGTAAAACCTTAAGACAGGAAATTCTTGTTACAAGACTTGGAGTTACGAGTAGAAAGGTCACTTAGCAACTTGAATGGCCCAGCAACTGTTGTCATTTCCATTCACCTACAGTTTCAGAATCCAAAACTGACACAGGTCACAAGATCAGAGAGGCTGATCTACAGTTGCAGTTAGGATGGCATTGGATTCAATGCCTTTTTGGGTTATCAAAAAAAACTCTGAACAGAATACTTTGAGGACTCTGGTTGAGCTCACTTCGAACAAAAGTCACATGAGCAATATCCTTGGAACCAAAGGAGTTCCCTACAAATACACTGCGGTACACACACTCAGTACAGTATGAATTCAATGGGAAACACATACGCTCTAGTTGTCAAGATTCTCTATTTCTTTCAGTTCATAACTTCGGAAAGAAAAAGGGGACTCTTGATAAATCCAGCTCTAACTGGAAGAAATTACTCATGTTGTTATGGGATCTGTGGAAATATACCTGACCTCACCTGGTGTGTTAAATTTGGTATTTTTTAGTCTTCTCCACCATAAGGAAAAAACTAGCTGCCTAAAAGGCAGCCTGTGAAAACACAGGAGTAACAACAATCTTCCGTTAACCTCAAAAGATGCTTTTTTCTTGAAATGCATCTGCCTCCCCTTCATCAATAAAAAAAAAAGTCACTTTGAATGGCTAATTAATTAAACTGACTTGAAAAATATAAGATGAAAATCAAAACGGGGGCAAAAATGGTTTGAATCAACAGAGCAGAAAATTGCCATGCATTTATGTCACCACAAATTGAAATTCCACTACAACTACCTAATCCACAAAACTATTCTCTGCTAAACTATTTGGACAAAAGGTATTTATGTCCATCAAATATATGTATAATCTCCTGCTATAGCTCTCAATTTAATAAATACAATGCTATTGTATTAGCAGCACTGCCAGGTCCCTCTGAAATGTCCTGATTACACAATCGCATAATTAAAGTCACTTGCATGACATTCCATTTCCCTATACAAACCATGTGATGTACTTATTAATCAGGTAATGATGCATATGTAGCTCAAGGAAAAGGATACTAAAGACATAAATGAACACAGGAGATGTGGTGTATGAGAAATTGGAGGTACATATTTGAACAGAGGGCCGTTAAGAGTTTGCACAGTTTTATTTGAAATGCAGCAAATTTTCTGTCAAGCATTTTTAAGGGAATTGTGAGTATTTCTGTAACTTACATGCTGCAGCTCAACCAAATTACAGTTTTATTTTAGAGATTGAACTGAGCTTCTGTTTACACAACTATGCAGAGCTGTAAACAGGGTAACTACAGAGTCGCACTTACCAAAAGTTTCTCTGTCATCCAGATGCAGAACCAGATATGACCAGATACAGAACCAACCCCTTCACCTGCCACCCCACCATCCACCCCCCCGCCCCGCCCCCCACACCACCACCACCCCCCTAATCTACTGATGTCCTAAAAATTGTTTTGGAAGTATTATCACAAACCTCCAAAAAGGAGATCCTGAAATAATCTAATGAAGTGGGAATCAAAACCTGATCAGATCACACTCCTAGACTTAGAAACAAGTTGGGAATAAAATCATCGAACTAACAGCAAAAGTATGTAACCTTCATTAAAGACAGTTTTTCTTCCAGAGAGAGGACAGACTGGAGTCTTACAGAGGTTTAATTTGCCTCTGAGGGCAGAGGTGGGAGTAATACTTTAGAGTCCAGGAAGGTGGATAACAATAAAATTAATGAATTAAATAAGATATCTAGAAGAAAATGGAAGACACTACATTCTCTCTAAAAGAAAGCCATATTGTTGCAGTGTACTGGCATCTCTTAAATGTAAGAACAAAGTAACGTGGTAAAGCAGTTCTGCACAAAAGCTGTTGAGAAAATCAGTATATGGCCAACTATTAAAAGAAGGGAATAAATTTTCATTTTGGGAGACCAAAGGTGGTAAGAAATGTTACAAAATAAATCATTTAGTCTTTCTGAAACTTCCAGTATTCACTAACTGCTCTTTCTACACATTGATAATCCAAGCAGATTATTCTTTTTTAGGCAGGTATCTTATTTCCAACAGTTTTAAAGAACTTCTTGCTATTTGGTCTTACTAAATTTCAAGAACAATCACTTCATAATGTTAACAATTCTTTTTAAATCACTGCCATTTTATGGTTATATCTTAGAAATTTATCACCACTACCTCTTATCATGGAGCTACCTGCATTACTTTGTGGTTCAATTCATACAGTTGGCTAAATAATCATGATCCAGGAGTCCACGCTGGGAATAAACATGGTCAATAGGAAATGTAGTCTTGTCATACTAAATTAGATCTGAGTAAAACTTGTTTAGTGGTTTAATCCTTGAGAGTTTTGGGATCTGATAATTTCTAGAGTCTTAAAAGAAAGGTTATTTCAAGTAACAACATTATTGGCTACATCTATGTAGTTAAATATATCTACAATAAGTTTTCATTCCCAAAAGTTGCTAAAAGTATTTCTAGGCCCTTTTCGCATTACCACAGTTTCCTAAGTCACAACTTACAAGTTATCCAGAATGCTTATTTCAATAATTATGAAATAAACAAAATAAATAGTAGAGATTATGGTAAATCTGACAAACTACATTAAAGGTATTTCAAAAGATGATGTTATGACTTTGTAGGAGCTTACTTCCACAACAAATGGTGCCTATTAAACTCCACAGACTACTCCTGAGAGGAAAGGCTTTCTAATCAGTCAAAGGTGTTTTAACCTCGTAACTCCTGAGTTCATCTCTTTATGAAATCAGGCAGTTTCAAACTGAAATACCCAGGACCCAATGCTACAGGTGGAGAGTATGAATACCAGTTACTCTAAGCTGAAATTTAAGCTAATGATGTTAACTGAAAGAAATGCGAAACTCTCTACTGCTCACTTCTCAGTTGGTGACAGTTATCTAAGAACCAGGTTCAGCTTTGATAGGGGTTATCAGTTCCTTATTTAAACAAGAGTAGAGAGACCTCTGACAAGGGAGCTCCTCACTGTTCCTGCAAGATTTGATGAGAAGTTTGTACAACTCCCTTTTCCACCCTTCCAGGTACCCAAAAACATTCCACCATGCTTCTTGTTCAATGCAAATAAGGAAAAGACTACAACATGGAGGTAAAAGCCATTTACACCAGTCTTCCCTGTAATGGGTTTGACCCTAGCAGTGCCAGAAAATGCCATAACTTCCAGTTAAAAGGAGGTGAAAAATTGTAAGGCTCAGCTGGTCACCGTTCAGGTTACAGATGACTGAGGCAATATGATCAGATTGATATAAATAGGGAATGAAGTAGGTAGTAGTGGAATGTGAGCAGGATTGTATCTGCTTAAGAGCCCACTTTTTCTTTTTCCAAATGTATATGTATCTTCTTTGAAACCCAAGTTCCTCTTTTTCTTCTATATCCAGCTACTGTTGAATGCTTGCAGATTAAGAAAATATTGGATTTGTTTTAACCACTTCCTTTGTGCCAGAGAAGGCGGCTTTTTTATTAGGATATAGACCTTTTTAATCACCCCTGTCTTTTTCTCTTCAAAAGTAATTACTGGTGTGTACTAGTATTGCACTTAATAAAATAAATCTATGGCTTCCTTAATGCAAAAGAGAGAGAATTGTAATTACAGTGTTTGCTAAGAGAAATGTCATTTTTGGAATGTAATTCCTACCCTTGGTCTGGAAAAAGTCTGACTCAACCTTCAGCAGAATTTGCATCTTTGGAAAGACTAGAGAGACATGAGGAGCCTTCCTGTTTGTAATCCAGTAAGAAAGTGCTAAGATCTAGTGGTATTTGATTGCTTTTCATAATTAGTTCCTGTCTTCACAGAAAGTATCACCTATATCATCTAAAAAAAATCCAGCAGTGCATCTAACGCAAAGGTAGAGATAAACTCATGTACAGGCATAATTTGCTCACAAGTCTTAGAACAAGACCATCAAAAAAAAAATCAAACTAATGTTTTTGCTTATCTGCTTAGTACAGACGTGTCCCTCCTGTAACAAATTCCTACTATACAGAAAACAAACTAAGCATAAATAAAGAGGAAATGACACAGATCTGGTTAGTAAGACAGCAACTATTTTGAGTCATTAACACCAAGAGTTATTTATTGCTCTTCTTTTAAAAAGTTGTAGCATTAAAGCATCATCGATCTGAGAGAGACTTCTCAAATAGTAACTCTGTAGTCACATGAGTAGTACCATTTTCCAGATCGCTATGTATGTAATTAAATGAATACACTGGAAAACAAGCAGCAATATTTGAAAGCCTTACAGAATCTATCTCCAATGAGCAGTGCCAAAAATAATTTTTACGAGCTATGAATTTTCTAAGTAGTACACAAGTAGAACGTAGACTTTGTTCCATTCTTACATGGAGTGCTTTCATTTTCAGCAGATTTGAGCATATTATACAGAACTGGAAGTGCAGAACTTGCTCTTAGACTCTAATTTCAAAGGTAATTTGTCCTTCCTTACATTATACATTTGCTCTAAAATACTCTAGTATTGCAAGTTCTGTCAATTAATTAAATAAATTTATTTTAAAATTATTTGAATGTTTCAATTAATTCATATTAACATATTAGTCAATACCTGGTCTTAAGCCTGCTTTTTTTTTGGTCTGCTGTCATACTTGAAACATGAATAGTTCAATATATTCAGGTAGAGAGTAATAAAAAAAGTATGTTTGGTTTAAATTACTATCACTCCTGTTACCAATTCATAGCGTGAAATCTTGGACCGAAGTCAGACCTCAACACAGCAGGTATTTCATTCAGATTTTGAGACCACAGACCAGTATGCCCTTCTTTCATGTCTCCTGTACTGAAAGGTCAAATTCCTGTGGTTTTTTTTTCACTAGTTTCTGAAAGTAGAAGGATGCACATTTTGGGAAAAAGATGCCATTAGTTCACAAGTGGCTATAAAATGTGATGTACTATTTCAAATCTTTTTTACACTTTCAGATCTGAATTTTTTTTTTTTTTAAATTTTTCAAGGTTTTCCATCCCCAGAAGAGTTAGGGAGATGCAAATCTTAAAAGAACCAAAAAAATCATTTTGTAACTATTTTTCCCATAGCCAAATAAACTTTGAAGAGCTATAGAAAAAAAATAGTAAGGAAGAAAGAGTACATGAGATGAAAAGTACAGATATAATTCAGCAGCAAACAGGAAGAAATATTGAAAACCTTTTTGGTTTAAAAACAATATACACAATGAAACTAAAGCTTTAGTTTCAAGAAAGTCAACAAATATCAACCATTTGTACTTTTTCACAAAAAATTGATTTTGATGTAACCACATTAATTGTCAAGTGTTTGATATGAACTTTTTAACTTTACCTATCTTCATTTAAAGAACTGAACTGATGAAACATTTAATGCATGTCTGATAATCTGATGTATCTTCCACCCAAGCCAGTTAATAATTTGCATCTTATTTTCAGTTTGAATTTTATAAGCTTTCCCGTCAAGATAAACACACTGTAAAAGTGACCTCAAGGCTCAGACACAAGAAGTACAAAGTTCAGATATGGTTTATCTACACCACGCATGAAATTAAAATTAAGTCATTTCCATCTTTCAGTCTTACCTTCCCATTTTTGAATGTGGTTAACAGCGTGTTTTTAACTGCCTCATATAGTTATTGGGGTGTACTTATTTCTGTATATTATGCATACAAAATATTTTATAAATCCTTGACACTACTATGACTTAAATCATGTATGAGTAAGCATCAATTTTTTTTAATGTGCATTATTCCTTTACTTTGCAACTTCTCCCCTACACTCACACACTAAAAAGGGATTTTGTTGAAGAAACTGTGAGAAAACGTATTTTATACCCTTAACAAAAATACAGGCTCCAATGCAATGAATAGCATTATTTTCTAATTTGTTCAAAATATGAAATGTTTATGATATCAACTTCTTAATAATACATGAATGACTGAAGAGGTAAAGCTTTTTAACACATGCCAAAGCCAGCAACATTTCTCACTAACAATTTGCAGTTCCTTACAAAAGGACCATTTGCAGGAAATGAGATTTATCAAGCAATCTTCTTTCCATGCTCAGTAACATCTATCTGTATAGAGTGATATTATTACATTGATCACAAAACAAAACTGTGTACAAATAAATGACAAAAACCTAATTTTTTTTAAACCATTACTCTATCTACAATGTTAGACCCCCTATTAAAATATTATTAATGAGAGTAAATGACAGTATTTCCTGGCTAATTTACTTTTTGAAATCCTGTCCAACAGCAAAGCAAGCAGTTGCTTGTTCATTTATTGTGCCAGACCATACAATGGCCACTTTATGGTGCTTTTTCCTGGTTTTAGTCTTCAATTTCCTTTGGCTAAACAGAAATCTATTAGCTTGCCCCTAATTAAGAGCATAGAACTTTAATAAAAATCAAAATGAGCATGCATCCTGTATTCGAGCAAGCTAACTCCTAACTCCTGCACTTGTTGACTCAGTTT
>VYZW01047608.1:0-32147 GCA_013401315.1 Balaeniceps rex
AATATTTGACAGTCACTTCTAGTCCCCCTTCTTCTTCCAAATCTACCTCTGCAAGAAATTCTACCTTTACAAGTGGAAAACACCACAAAAAGGATTGCCTCAGTCAAAATGGGTTGAATTCAGAAATCAAAATGAACTGCTTGTGAGAATTCACTGCAGGAGTTTATCCAGCCAGACAAAAAATTTTTTTTTTTTTTGAATAATCAAGGAGATAAAATTGCGGGAAGTGGAAGATTTATTCTTTATTAACCTGTATTAACAAAGAAACTTTTAAGTGTTCATTTTTATCATTTCATCTATCATTTTTAATTGATAACCTTAAAAACCAAAGAAAACAACCCACAACACATTTCAGCTCATCTTTCATGCACGTTCTCTTCTGTGTTCAGTGCCTTCTGTACATACAGCCCAAGAGCTACAGGGTGGCAACGTGGGTTGGGGACGTTGCTGGTGGCCATAGAAATCAATCCTGCAACTTCAGCCTTTGACGAAGTGGCACTGCAGGAACACTTCCGTTTTCTTTCTGCTTGGCTTGCTTTCTGTCATGGGCAATAGTAGGAGTTGTCTAGAACAATAAATTATGAAAGCTGATGTTGCTTCTTTGTTCCACTTCATTTCCTTTAGCTCTTATCAGACTTAAGTGGGAAAAAGCTAGCCTCACTGCAGATACACAATTAAAAGTAAGGAGAAGTAGACCTAAGAGCTGTTTGTGAGATCAGCCTACATATTTAAAACTAGGTAATATTTTTTCCCCAAACAATCTCAAAAACTCCAGTTGAAAGGGTAAAACTCACTTGAAGAGAAATCATCTTTAGATTCTGAACAAATAAGAAAAAATGTGACTCTAACTATAGTTAATTATTAGAGCATATGACAGGTGATAGCCATTTCACCAAAATTTTACTTGAAACGAGATTAGCATGGTAAGCCGGTGTTGAGGTGAGACTAGGTTGCTCTCAAAGTACAATAAAGCAATCACTGTTAAGGATTTGAGGGTGGTTTGCATGTGGTACTTGTTATTTTAATGATTGATTGCAGTAGATTAAAAATAGGTTTGTAGTCTACTGATTCTCTTAGAATTACTTGGGGTTTGGGGGTTTTGGATTTGGTTTTTTTTGTTGTTGTTTTGTTTTTTATTAAGGTATCTGCTGCTGTAGATAACTTGCTCATTATAGTGGAAAAACTTAATTTCCAAACACACATAGAGGTTATTTATGGTCAAAACCATCTCTTAATATAGAGGGCCAGCATCAAATGTAATTAAATCATGAGTAAATCAGTAGTTCCTCTGTGGAAATCCAATGGCATTGCGCCTAGATGTTATTGTAAAATTAGAGAAGCAGCGTTAAGGAGATGTGTGGGGAGAGGAAACAAAGCATGGTGCAGAATACTTCTATGGCTCTCTGAATCCTTGTTGACGAAACAAATGTATCCTCAGTAAACTGATGATTTTAGCAATGCAAAATGACTTTCACATCATTGGCGGCAATCTAGTGTTCAGAAGTGCTCCTGCTTTTTGTAGTATAGAGGCTTGAGGCTTCAGAATACAAAGACTATAACAAATGCGCGATCTTCTGAAGGCAAGAGCTGTTTAAAATGTAACTGGTTGAAGATGCCATCTGGTGGTATATGTTTGGTATATCTCGCTGCTTCCTGATGTACCTGCCATCAAGGCCATATATTCTTTAATGTGCAAGAGAGAAAGAATAACCATTATGGTAAGGCCAGAACGCAAAGGTCTCCAGTTGTTGCTATAGGCACGGGCCAGAAGACTACTACAAGCGTGGGAGAGAAGATAAGCATAAGCAATTAATGCAAGTCAGCCTTTTATTTTGAAGTCTGATTTTCTTTTTCTAGATAAGCATTTGGGAAAAATTTCAGGTTATCTTACTTGGGGAGGCAGTGAAAAATAAACTGGATTTGTGTTGAATTGAGGTGGCAACGAGTGATGAAGATCTGCCACCTTTGCTTGGTGCAGATTTTTATGGCAGAAGGAAATGTGTTTCAATTGCATAAGCAAAAATTCTAAGTTTTTACCTTAGTTGATCAAACCTTGTTCTGTGTGTGTTCTAAAACCTCAAGGGCTGTTTTTTTTTTTTTTTTTTAATCTGTAAGAATATCAGGAATACGAATATCATCTTTCCTAGTTTTTATGTAAAGTTTTTGAGAAGAGCTTTTAGGGTCTAACATTAATTGAATAGGTAAAGGTTAAAACTTTGTAGCAATAGCAGTTATTCACTGTGCTATTGAAGCTAAATTACTCACTTAAGCTAGTTTAAACAAAATCAAAGCATTAGTCTGCCAAAAGATATCTATCTTCTCTTACATTTGCAGGTTCTTTTGCTCTTATTTCATCACACACTTTCCCTAGGCATCAGTGACTTATTCTCCAAATTAAAGCTTTTTTTCAGCATAGGGTTTCATTCAGTAATGAAGATAATGTTATTTTGTTATGTTCTTCCTACGTTAAGCCCTTTCCTTAAAATCACAGAATAATTTAGGTTGGCAGGTACCTTTGGAAGTCACATGGTCCTGCCCCTTGTTCAAAGCAGGGCCAGCTTCAAAGATAGATCAGGGCTAAATTCTGCCGCTTCTTTTCTCAACTAATCCATCTTCTTCCTTCCAACTTGCACGCATTCCTCCTTCCTTCTTAACACCATGTTTCTGAACAGACGTCCTACTGTTCCAACTGTGTAGTGAGGGAGGGAGGTTAACTCCTCACAAAAGCCATCATATTCTTCAAGCATCAAGACTATGCCTCTTAATGTCTGCCCCTATTTTATCAATTATCCACATTGTTTTGCTCCAAGAACCCCAGTGACTCATCTGAGCTCATTTCTTTGACTCTTCATAGGAGGAGCATATGCAGTTCCTTCTCCCATTTTTTTTTTCCCCCTTTATGACTTTATTCTTGAAAAATCTGGCCTTGGAAGAGTTGTTCTCTGAGCACTGAGTTGTCTGTCTTTTCTCAAGACCAAGTCCTTTCACATGTGCTTCCTGGGACAGACAATGTTGACATTTGAGCTATCATCAATAGCTATTACTCTGCAGTGCCTGACTGATGATTATTCCCCATTGAGCTTACTGAAGTGTACAGAGGAGAGCATGGTGTTCACAGAGGCCGTTATGGGTGCCTGCAGCTGTCTCATCTGTACTGTCCTTGACCACCTACCCTCTCTGCCTTTGGACTCACAAAGTATTGCTTATGCAAGACTTTGAAGAAAGAGCAATAATGAAGAGTATCCATCCACCTGATGTGTCATTGTCCCAACTGAAACCTTGGCCTCAGTGATAGACAATATTTTAAAATATGATTTTTGTGTCCTCCGGAATACCCGGGCACAGAATCTGACTTGCAAAAAATCTGACTGGTACCTTTATTCCATTCTGAGGTGGCCCAAATCTATTCAAACTTTTGGAAGTGAAATATTTGGTGCAGCTCCTGCTAGTATTTTGGGGTATGGGGGTATAAAAAAGGACCTCTCCAAAGTATCTACAGGGAGAGCATGGGGAAAGGTATTTCAGTAAGAAGGGCACGTGTCTAGTTTCAAGAAATTAATTCATATTGACAAGAATTTTGTGGAAAATACAGATGCTAATGGTTAGAATTTTTGATTCGGTGTCTGTTCTGCTGCGTTTTCCATTTTTTCTTGTGAACTAGAAACCTTTTCCTGTAAATAAGTATTTCTATCTAGAGAGTATACTGTATGTGATCTCAAAGCACAACTGTTACAGCTGATAAACGTGCTGTGTGGGTGCTGTATCAGTTGTGAGGTTCTGGTGTATTTGCGTGCATACAGGGAATCGTGTAATTAACCACATTAAACTGAATAACACACAGCCTCCCCATTGTTCCTCTTTATGGGTGTAATTAGATGCTGAGAGAACTATAGCAGGAAATAGGAACAGTTTCCTCCTGCCACCCCTCAAACAAGTTTTCAGTTCCAATTAAAATAAATTACATTTTCAACCAGAAGAGATTACTCACATGATATCGATGTCATTTAGAAACAGGCACAGAAAGCCTCGTGTAAAGGTAAATATTAGAAAGGAGAAAGCGGAGGAGAATAATTTAGAAATCCTAACCAATAGGAATTCAGAAGCTGATTCTTTGAATTGCTGAGTTATGCTCCAATGAGAAATTTCTACTAGAGGTTGAGTAATGGAAGGGAAGCCTCCTCAAGATTTTGAGTACTACAGATTTCTTTAGTTCAACTATATGATGTGCTTTAACAGTGTGACTGAAGGGCAAAGTTTTATGGTGTTATATATTTTTAAAAAAACCTTTATCTTATCAGACTACTTAAAGAAGTAGTAATATATGACACTTTCTGCCCAACACCTTCCTATTTTGATCCATCAGATGTTCCAAGAGTGCGTCCTTTCCTGCACTGCTGTGGCAATAGGACTTGTAAAACAAACAGAAGAGAAGAAAACCGTTCATTATGATGCAGCTAGGTGGAAGGATAGGATTTTTTTATTATTATTATTTTTGCTGAAACACCATGTGTTTCATGTCACAAATAAAACAGTTGTTTGGTTTTGAAGGTATCAATAAGAAATGAGAAGAAAAACCACACAGTGAAAATCACATGAAAAAGGAAAAGCCTAGTCTTTTGGGCTATGAAGTTTAAAACTAGGATTATATTTGCAATCTTAATTAATAAACTATGTAAGGGAAACCAGCGATCTACTTAGTAAATGTTGTCCAGGATAGGAGCTTTTTATCCTCTTCCTGAGGATAAAATGATGGTGCAAGAAAGATGATTTGAGAGATGAGAAATTCCTAATTCTCTATTATTATCATACACTTCCAGTGACTCTTAAATCTTTTGATAGACATTATGACAAATGGTGGCTGTCCTTTTAGCTTAATCATGCAGGAAAACTTATGCTACGTTGCAGGAAAAAAATGCTGTCTTCTGTCCTTTCCTTAAGTATTGTGGCTGTTTAAGATGGTTTAAACATAGTTGTGAAGAAACAACTATGTTTATTTTATATATATATACACATAAAAAATATGTATAATTAGTATATTATCACTGCTTTCCATGTGTGGAAAGTCTTCATTTCAGTGGCTACTTAATGTGGGTCTCCATAGTACCTGCTACATACATTACTTCAATATGCTAATCAAACTGTGAGGGGGATGTGGTCTGGGGAAGATTCTTGGACCAAACAGAAGGGAGCAGGTGTATTTTTGAAATATCACACAGGTGTATATTTTTCAGTAGTTTCTTATTCTGCAGATGCAGTCAAGCTTGTGTGAGTGTGTCTAGTGGAGGAGGCTTTTGACAAGGCCAATGCCTGATGGTCTTTCATGGTTATCCCTCCTTGCTTTCTTTTCTGCTCCATTGCATAAATACGCTTTTGAAGCCGTTTGTGCAATTCATCTTTGAGTCCAAATTCAGTAGTGTTTGATACTTCTCGCAGGAGAGAGAACTTTCATCCTCCAAAAAATAACACGTGATCTGCAGCCTGACAAGTACAATATTTCAAAGGTTATGGCTGATATACTGAGTATCTTGTCTTAAGATACAGAAAAGCAAGATTTAAGATATTTAAGATACAGTAACCCAATTTTTGGATAGAAAAAGCAGAGTTGGAGAAACTAACTGAGGGATCCACGCTTGTTACATGGGGGTTTGGAGCAACCTCACCTTTCTGTGAGTTTTCAGAATGGCTTATTTTGTGAAGTTTAGTATAAAGTTGATAATGTAGTTCTGGACTGAAAATCTGAGGTGCATTTGGAAGATCTGATAGTGGTTCAGGTCTCCGCAATTGTGTGGTAAACTTTGAAGTAAAAGCATTGCAATAACAATTCAATTGGAAAATTAACCACACAGTATGGAAGCTAGCTCATTCTCCTCCCATTTCTTCCCCATCCTTTCATCTACAAAAATAGTGTAATTCCTGGCAATCTTCTTATTTTCTCTGCAATTTTCCAGTGTCCTTGATGATATTGGAAAAAGTACAAGTCTTAATTGCTTCCTTTTTTGAGATATATGAAGAGATTGCTCTTCATATTTTTTTTTTTTTTTAATATGTGCCGCTGCTTTTTTGGGTTTAGCGTTAGAATGCTGAGACAGTTTTGTAAAATTGGCTGTAATAGTAAATTTGGCTCATTACATAAGGAATTTAGAGCATGTTCTTGTACTGTCACTGCTGTTAGTTTGCCAGCCACCTAACTGCAAAGACCCTTTTTGGCCTGACGCAATCACTGGATTATTATAGTACCGTTGTACGTATCATTGGTTGAAGAGAGCAAAACAAGTCCTGCAGAAGATGTTGCCTCAGGTGAGCAGAGCTGGGCATCTAGGTCCTCCATTTTCCTTTCACCTCCCGAAATGCTGAGCCAGCGTAAGTGACCCTTTCCTCCAGCATGGCTGTCGACCTCTCAAGCAGCATTTGTGGCCAGCTTGGCTGGCTGGGGGCTGTTCTGTGGCAGCAGCCTCACCTGCCTGCTGGCTGTCCTGTCCCCCTGGGCTCGGGAGCTCCCCTGGACCCTGTGTTCAGCTGTTCCAGCACGCTAAGCCCACTGAAATCTAACCTGGCAAAAATTACGTAGTTAAATATAGTGCTTTTTGCTGCTGAAGCAGTTCATTTTGCTCGAGGATGCCTGAGACCAGCAGCCAGAGCAAGGGAGCGAGGGGACTGCAATGGCCAGGAGCGCGATTAGCTGAGACTGCCATGAACCCTCAGGCTGAAATTACATTTGCTCATTAGGGAAGCTGAAGGTACTCTGTAATTTCTTTGAAATAAAGTATTTTCCTGAATGCTCGGGAAAGCATAAATACCAGTACCTGGTAAAATGTATAATCTGGGCATGTTTAATATGCATAGCCAAAGCATGTAATGCTTTTTTCATTTTCTTACGATATGATATTAAATTATAGGAGAAATGCAACATTTCTTGAAAAGTAATTTGCTAAAGTCCTTATATTGCCACTATATCGAAAATCTGCTAATATTTTTCTGAGTATTGCAGAATAATCCTAGACTCAATATTTGAGTCATCCTGTGTCAAATGAGCTGTGATGCTTTTGTCATCAAGAAATTCAGTACAGCATGACACTTCTTCGCTATGATTTCTATCTGGTAAATATGCCTAAATTATACTTGTGAAATTTGCTCAAAAGATGAAAAAGTGGTATTTGTTTTCATTGAAATAATCCTCTGTGGAACCGGTGTAAGGGAGGTCAACTGTTCACTTCTAGGCTTAAAGAAAATCTGAAATCAGTATGTGTGTATGAACACACAGGATATGAAGCTTACACTTATTTTGAGTTGGATTTCATGCACTTGTACATATATATGCACACATACTGCACTCTATCCTGGTGAAGCATCAGACAGTGTATACATTTGACATAGATTTTAAAGATATTTGAGACGTTTACAGCAAATAAGCTAACATTTTTCATCAAAAGTAGCAACGTTGCTTGTGCCAGTGCTCAAAATTAGGGCTTGGACTGCAGTTGTGTTTGTTACTTGTATACTGAATACTGGCTGATTATCTACTAGATGTATCTTTTGATGAGGGATGCCCATACTCTGTTTCGCTGCAGTCTGCCCAGGGTTTTCAATTCTATCCTTGCAACTTTCAATTTGTTGTACTCCAAGGAATATAGGTTAAAAAGTAATTTCTGATGCCTTAGCATCCATTTGCTACTTTTTCTCCTTTTCAATCATAAAGTCTCTTTATAAAGATTTTTTGTCTCTGGTGATAAGTGATCTTCTGCTTGCTCTTGGTTGTATCCTCTTTATGCCATCCTTAAAGAAGCCAGCTAACCTCATACAAGGAATGCCAATGTGCATTTAACTTTGTATTTGTTCTGGTGGGAAGCTTTTAGCTGTGTTCCTCATCTAGGCTGTGGAGACCTGAAGTGGTGATTTTCTGATGTTGTCTCCTCCTCCCTCTGTATTTTCCTTTTGCAGAATCTTAAGTGGTTGATGAGGTGTTCCCAGCCTTCCTGGGACAGGCACCCAACATTACATCTGTTTCTATTTCATGTTTGGGTGAAGACTGCTTGAATACTGGAGCTGAGAGCTACTTAAGTATTTTTAAAAAAAAAAATCCCATTTTGTTTCACCAGAACCTCTTGCTGAAAGTATGGCAGGGGGAGGGAAGTTAAACTTCTCATTCTAGGGAGAACTTACCACATTTTCTCAGGTGTTCTCTTAGATTAGAAAATGGTCACTGTCAAACAAGAAAATCTAAATCACTTAGAAATTTCTCTTTCTTAAAGCATCATGCAATATGTTTTTGGAGCAATTTGTGTTGTGCTAAGTCGTCTCATGTTGAAAGCACTGCAGCACCTTTGCCTTGTTAAAAGCCCGGTGCAAGTTCTCATCCAGTCCTCTTCCTCCGCATCTCTCCCCTGCATCAGCTTTCAAAGCTATCCATGACCTTCTGTTTGCTCCTCTCTCTGCTTTCTCAACCCATCTGCCCCTGGGCTCTTCCCATTGCTTCTCTTTGCTCTGTCTGGAGCTCCCTTCCTCTCTTGGTCACTTCCTTTCCGCAGAAACACATGGAATCAGTGTGAGTTTTAGCTTTATCTTGGCTGTCCTTTAAATGTTGTGTCTAAGGGCTGATACATGGATAATACAGAACTTCCTCTGAAAGTTTTTTTTTTTTTAGATTGGTGAGACCAAGCTGCAGATTTTTAATACCAGTGTGCCAGTTCGTTATCGGCTGTCGTGGCTCATATGTGAGATTTAAAACATCCGGGTCCCCGTGCAGAAGGGTGAGATCTTTCGCCTACAAAGTAAGCTCAAAAGTCTAATGTGGAGTAAGGCAGTAACCCCTGCCCAGCCCTGAAAAGTCGGATTTGCCCTTTAGTTTCCCTTTGAAGTCCGGGGAATGTCACAGAGGCCAGATGGCCAAGACACCGTTTCTCTGGATGTATCAAGGCATATGACACCCCTCTGACTGCTGGAGAAAAGTTCCTGCCACCACCTGTGTGTGGCTTGTCCCTTCTTTTGCAAGGCAGCTAGTTATATCTGCAGCAATGCAAATTCAGTTTTGGTTTTTTTTTTTTCTTTTTATAAACAGAGTTGAAAGGACTTGCATTTTAAAAAGAAAGAAGAAAACCCATTTTAGTTCTGTCTTTAATCCAGATCACTTCAACAGGCTCACTTACGGTGAATCTCACAGAGTTGCCTTAGCACCTGTTGAATATCCATCTGCATGAAGGAAACACACAGTTTCAGTTTGAAAACAAGCTGTTTTAGATTGACTCCTGGGGTGTGAGGAAATGTGAAGATGCATTAGTTAATCTCAAGTACGTTTGTTGAAAGATTTTAATAAATTTCGGAGAAAGATGCAGCATTGCTTAAAAAAAAAAAAAAAAGGCAAAACCTTAATGTAAGGAAGAATGTCTGTCTCTTCCCTCAAGGAAGATGGGGTCTGGTTTAGATGTCTCTGACTTGGGGGCGATTGTGGGTTTTGGTGTTTGTTGTTTTTTTGGTTTGTTTTTTTTTTTTAAAAAGTTCATTAAAAATACTTCTGCTCACAAAGGAGCTTATATTTATTACACTTCTTATCTCAAACTTTTCTTATGAGTTGTGCAGCTTTGGAATTTAAACAGATAAACTACATTAGCCCCTGGTTGGACTGAAGCTTTTAGGTCTTTTTTTGCTTCTCGTATCCCATAGTATGAAATACAGTTTGCCTGCATTTGCTAACGCTGGTAGTAATACTACAGCGTGTGCTGGGATACTGCTGTGTAGTGATTTAGGCACTACATCCAGGGCACACTGCAGTAATGGATGTGGTACTACTGAAGTACCTAGTATAATATCTAATTTAAAGGCATATTAAATGGCCTTTTTTCCTCTGGAACTGGATATTGAAAGACCTTCTTTTGCCCAGGAATTGGGCATGTGTGTTCCCTGCTCCCAACTCAGGAAGAATCAACTTATAATTCATTTACTGAGGATGGCTTTTGAAATAAGAATGGCAGCGAAGTGCCATTTGCTGCAGTTCTCGAAGGAAACGTAAAGCTTGGACCCCTGCTTAACAGATGACTGCTGTTAATCCTGAGTGATGATTCTCACTGTAGTTAATATCTCGTAACTAGGCAGAGTGTTTGCTGAAGGCAGTTTTAATACAGTGGGCTCTGGTTTTGGGAACAGCTTAAGGGCTCTGTACCCATGCATGCTCTGACAGAGCGGAGCACAAATCTTCTCTCCTCCGTGTCACTACTCACATTTGCAGAGCTTTCAGCTGTGCTTTTATTTGCTTGTTAACATTTTGTTCCAAATATTTTGTCTGGCAGGCAACTTTTAGGTGTCTCCTAATTTTGTAAGAGCATATGTGCAAGTAAGGTTGAAGTAGGTATTCTTTAGGTTCCTTGCTGTCCCAAGGTACCATGTACAGCCTTCCTGCTTTGGTGTTTCTAGAAGGCAGAGAAAGTTACACAGAGTTCGTTTAATCTTTTATTCCATGAGGTAGCTACAATATGTAGCAGTAAATATCACAGAGAACTAGGCATTAGCACTGTTTTGGTTCCTACGTTAGTAGCAACTTTTTCTGGAATCTAATGTGCCTTTTCTATTCCTTATTTTATTTGTTAGCTCATTATATACTGCTTGGGCAGGCCGATTGCTCTTGGCAGCTGTTTGCTGTTCTTAGCGTAAGCAACTCATAGGCAGCCACTATTTTTTTTTTTTGCTTTGCAACAATATCGACTATGGAAGTGACCACTTGTATTGGTCCCTGACGCAGTTCGGGGCGGCTGTAGTTCTGTAGTACTGAACATCTTGCTTGTAATGATATTTTTGTCACTGGATTATCTCCAGAAGGAGAATAAACCAGTTCTTTCTGCTAGGCTGAGTTAAGCCTGTGGTAGCTGGATTGAGCTGTAAACAGTGAGCTCCAGAGGTTGTAGGGGGTACGATGGCTGATCGCTGTGGTAATTGTGCCAGTGACACTGCATCTTCACACAGCAGTTTCTGGGGAAGGGCGAAAGGGTGGGTATGTACTAATCACTGGGAAACTTAATTTATTGGTTAATAAAGTAATTGGAAGTCCTCTAAGGAAAGCTACTTTTAAAGAGCAAAGCATTCTTTTATTTGTAGTTGAGCTGGGAAGAACACAGGTCAATGTGTTTGTTCCTTAGTCTAAACATGCCTTGTGGTATTGCTCTTTTGCTATTACCCTTCCTTAACATTGGGGTCAAGCACAGTCAGAGATTGCAAATGCTATTTTACAATGTTTGGTATAGTCACTTCAGAACAGATGAGCCCTCAGTGGTATTTAACCACTATTTTTGATTGTGTTTGTTATAGCATGCATGCATCTCTCTCTCTCTCTCTCTCTATTTCATTAGTTCTGTTCACTTGGGCTGCTGTTTCTTACCAGCAGAGATGAGGAAGAGCTAAATAACAACCTGGTTCAGATGCTGCAATGGAAATGAGAATGTGTCCAGAGAAAGGCAACAAAGCTGGTGAAGGGTCTAGAGCACAAGTCTTATGAGGAGTGGCTGAGGGACCTGGGGTTGTTTAGCCTGGAGAAGAAGAGGCTGAGGGGAGACCTTATCGCCCTCTACAAGTAGCTGAAAGGAGGTTGTAGCGAGGTGGGTGTTGGTCTCTTCTCCCAAGTAGCAAGTGATAGGACGAGAGGAAATGGCCTCAAGTTGTGCCAGGGGAGGTTTAGATTAGATATTAGGAAAAACTTCTTCACCAAAAGGGTTGTCAAGTATTGGAACAGGCTGCCCAGGGAAGTGGTCGAGTCACCATCCCTGGAGGTATTTAAAAGACGGGTAGACGAGGTGCTTAGGGACATGGTTTAGTAGTGGACAGGTACAGCTGGACTCGATGATCTTAAAGGTCTTTTCCAACCAAATAAGTCTATGATTCTATGAATTCGAAAGACACTCACACTTCTGGGAATAGCAGGACGTGTTTGCTCTATAGAGTGGCTACATACGTTGTTCTAATCTTTGTGCCAAAGACTGAAACACCCCCATATTCTAAAAAACCTTGAAAATTGCGTGGTATGGCCTTTTGTGTTTTCTTGGAGCATGTGGAGGTTTGATGCTTTATTCTTTGGAAAGGTATATTAATTTGGTGGTTGTCAGAAAAGTTTTGGCAGTAGCTGGCTCACTACTCCGTAAAGGTGTAACAGGAACAGGACACGGATGAAGTGTGTAGTTTGCTTATTTACTATTCGGAGGAGCACAGTGTCAAACATGGGATACAAATAATAATGGGAGCATTCCAGAAACCAGAAGATTTCAGGGGTTAAAAAGGTAAATTGGAATGGATTATGAACTCCCAGGAAACAACACCCAAGCAAATGGTAGGATGTGAAGACTCAGTTAATTTCCTTCTACCCTTTTTCTGCACCCCCCCTCCCCGAGGATTTGTGTATAATGATGTATGCAGTGGGCTGTCTGTAGCCAAAGGCTTTTAGAAAGTACTCTGCCTCAGTCTTTGTTTCGTCTTACTGAAATGGAAAAGGATTTCCAAGGGACAGAATCAGGCAGATGTTAAAAGGTTTTGAAAAGCTCCCCGTTCATACAGGCTGACTGGATTAATGAGGCACTTCCCAGCTCAGAGCATAATTTTTATATGCTGTTTATGTTTTTCAATTAAAAAAAGACCATTAGTTCCCTTTTTAATTCCTCCTCTTTGATGTAACTATTCCATTTACCTGTTCAAACTTCAGTATTGACTATTCCTTATGAATTTTAAATGAATTTAGAGCCTTAATATATATTTTCTAGGTATCTGCTCCAATGAGAAGTCAGTGGTGCTGATGTGAAAGGATCCATCAGATTTCTGCAGAAGTTTAAGGCACTGCGGAAAAATACACTAAATTGAAACAAAACAATAAAACCAAGCACTCCTTGATTACTAGATACTGTAGTAACTAGAAAGTGTATATCTAATGTATTTTTAAAAGGACAGAGAATATTTTGTTATACATGTACATCCTAAGTAAGTGAAAGTATTGTGCAAAAGTACTTTTTTTTTAACTTTTATTTTTAATGAAGTTGCTTCCACCCAGGTGGTCAGCATCTAAAACCTGTAGAGCAGATGGTTCTCTCCGGGAGAGTGAAATGCAGAATTGCAGAGTGCAATCTAATGGTGCCAGACCATGCAGGACAATCTGCTGCCTGAGCTTGCCTTAAAAGCAGAACAGGAACAACCCAGAATTCACTGATGAAAAATAGTAACAGGTCAAAGTGGGGCAGAACGTAATTTACTGGATTATTTCTTGGGGAAAACAAAGAAATACTTGAATAGCAGCAGGTGAGAATGGATTTTAAATATATAATTGTGCTTTAGGTTAGTTCCCTCCTTTTACCTATTGAGTTGCTAAATTGGGTACAGTGAGGAAAGATGACTGCTTTTAAAAGCCATGTGCCCTTTCCTGTGATAAACGCATAAATATGTGGTTTGCTGAGCACCTGGCATACAAATAGATGTAGAAGGAATACTTCTGTTCCTGGCCTTACAGCAAGCCCTGTAAATCTTGCATTCTCCACTTTCTCCCCTTCTCTGAAGGTAGTGTCCAGTCATTTTTGCAGTCATGCATTCATTTGCTTGAGGGATTTCTTTCCTCTCCTTTCTGTTGTGCTCTTTAAACTGCAGAATTTCCTGCAGATAATGTAGCTATGCCTTGTTTCAAAATGGTGGTGGTTCCCTTCTCAATGTGGAAGCATCTTTTTCTTTGGCCTTCGAGGAAATTTCCTGTCTCCTTAGCAGACATACAAGCACAGCTTGAAAGGCCTCTACATAAGAAATTTGGGCTTGCTTGCATGAGCTGCTTCTTTCATCTCCTTCAGCACATCTGCATCTTGCTTACCCTTGGGAGGCTTACGATGTCCTGGCTGAGAGGAGGGAATGGGTTTGTGTCTCAGAGAACAGGCTACAGAGGCAGGCAAGTGTTAATTTAATATCTCTGTAGCAAGTAGCTAGGTCTGATGAAAGTCTGGCAGCAGGTGGAAACTCAACTAGGAATGAAAGCGAGAAGGAATGTGTCTTGCAGCATCCCTGGCTGGAGAGGATTCTTGAAGGGGTGCATTACATCAGTTCTTCACATGATTAATGGCTGTTGTTCCATCCTAAAATTTAAGATGAGTGAGGTGTTTTTCCTTTTGAATTAATTTTGTTTGCAGCAATAAAAATTCTGGTGCGTAACAAGAGTGCTTTGATCTATGCAGTTGTCCTTTTCAAGCAGCTGGTGGTTGAAAGAATATAACTAATTTATAAGCACATGTTGCCTTCTGCTGGGCGCATTTTTTTCATATTTTGCTTTTATGCTTCCTTTTGCTCACATATGTGTGAGGCTGTCAAAAAGAAATCCAAGTTCTTATTGTCTTGTTTAGAATAAGACTTTCCCCTTGCTCCTATGCTGAAACATCTGAGAGAGAGGAGGTACCAATGTATTTTCTTCCAGGGTGGAACTCGGGGCCCTCTCCGCTCTCCGTCAGTGTTACGTGGGACTCTCATCAAAGCTTTGCTGATGGTGTCCTCTTCATCTGACTGTAGATGACTCTGGCCAAAGGCAGGTGGTTGTGGGGCTAAACGCAATGCCAAAACACAAGCCTCTTCCTTGGGGGCTTTTTGTGCGTGCACTGAGGTGACTGGTTTCTCCTTCTGAAAAGACCTTTAACTTCTGCACTGGAGTGGGGCTCCGCGTTGCCCAACCTTTCTGGCTGGATAATATAAAATATATCTCTCTGGATATATAAAATAAGTGATGCACAATGTAATTGCTCACCACCCGCCGACCGATGCCCAGCCAGTCCCCGAGCAGCGATCGCTCCCCCAACTCCCCCCGGTTTATATACTGAGCATGACGTCATATGGTATGGAATAGCCCTTTGGTCAGTTTGGATCAACTGTCCTGGCTGTGCCCCCTCCCAGTTCCTTGTGTACCTGGCAGAGCATGGGAAGCTGAAAAAGAAAGTCCTTGACTAGGGTAAGCACTACTTAGCAACAACCAAAACATCAGTGTGTTATCAGCATTATTCTCATCCTAAATCCAAAACAGAGCACTATGCCAGCTACTAGGAAGAAAATTAACTCTCCCAGCTGAAACCAGGACAGTATGAAGGAGAGGGAGGGCTTGGGCTGATGAGTGGGCTTCATTTTATCTGTGTATCAACTGCAGAGGAAAGTTGTTGCTAGGTGTTTGGATGTGTCACTCTGTCAGCATGTCACTATCTGTCAGATAGCAGAAATGGAGATGAAGCGATAGGGGTTAGTGTCCCCGATGTCATGTATACACACAGCTGACATGAGGCAGTTAATTCTGAGAAGGAGAGTCCTGATGATCAGTTAACATATACGCTAGAATCTCTTCGAAGAATCAAATTTGGCCATGTATTTAGTACCACCTGAATTTACTGTAATATTGAATTATTTTAATCTCTATCATCTGAGGGTTCATTATTGTAAATTATTATTTAATAAAAGAAGTAGTGAGCCATGCTAATCAGATTACAGTACCATTATGCCAAGCTCTCTGCAGTCATCTAGTAAAAGACAGTTTATGCTTCACAAATCAGTCTGTCCCACTAGTTCTTGTCCCCTCTGTTGTTGTAGGTTTTTGCTGGTGGTGGGTTTTTTTGCTTATGTGCAATAACTGATGCTAAGTAATCAATGTAAGAATTTGAGCTAAACAGTATTTGGGGCAAGATTCTTTTTGTACTACGTTACCCATCAAATTTTGGTGCAGGTGCATTGGATAAAAGGAAATGATGGTGTTTATATATTGCAGTTTTTGTTACCAGCCCAGAGTGAAGATATCCATTTTTTAATCCAAACAATGTTTAATCCTTCTAAAGAAAGGATTATAAAGTCTTCCTTTTTACTTTGTGTTGCTCTTGCTCTTGAATGTGTTTTTAAAGTCACTTTGGCCTTTGCTTTGAACTTAGTGATTGTGTGGGTGTTGGGGAAGTAGTGTTGTATGGTCTGGCTTTGCTCGTTCCAAAGGAGAGTAAGAGTGTTTGTCATTTCATATGACTTGACATCTTTTCTCAGGGTATAAAGAGAGGGAGAGAGGAGGAGAATGGAAGATGGAAAGAGGTAGCACATGTACCTGATACATGGTCTGTCAACGTTTCTTGAGAAGCAACAGAAATTGTGCTTTGAAAGTCACGAAGGACAAGAAAAGGGGGTTCAAGGCCTCAAGATTTCTGTGTCTTTCATTTGCGTTAAAAAACAGTTGTTGGTAATGTTGCACTTATATAACGAAATAAAGTCCATGTGTCACTTAATGAGTCCAGTCTCACGAAAACCCTGTCTCCCATCCCTCTGAAAGAGTGGCCCTTGTGTGTCAGCTGAGTCCTGTGAACTTTGAGTTTCTACCTGAGTTGGGATGTTGATGCCCACATGTTCAGACAGAACAGTGAGGGGCTGTTCAGTTCAGCTGGGCGTATTGGGTTTGTATCATGCTAAATACATTTCTAGACCAGTAATAGTTCAGGAATTTTTTTTCAGGTTCAGCTATGAGACTGTGGTAATGTGTGGTGCTGACCATGTCACAGAAGAGGAAACTCTGCTTTTAGATTGTTACATGAAAAAGAAGGATAAACATGAGTAGTATGGAGCCAGCAAAAAGACATATTTAGCATATATGTGACAATTTAATTTCATGTTTTCTATAAAATCTTTTTTAAGCACTTTTGCCATGATTTTTGCAACTTTTTTGATTTACAAATGTTTCCACTGTCTCAATCAGATTTTAGATCTAGAGGTGCAATATGGGCAGTATCATGAAGATGATGTGAAGATTTTAGTATGGACCTTATGACCATTTTGGTTCTAAGGATATGTGAGGCAACTTTTGCAAGGTAGGCTGGTACAGCTGGTACAGCCAAGGAAGTGAAGGAAGAGAAAGGTGAAGGGAGACTAGGTCAAAGAACTGTATATGGAGATTATAGAAATCTTAAAAACGGAATTGAAGGAGAAATTAGTTCTAGCTCTTTATCCCCAGACACATACTGTAGTAGGAAGCTACTGGAACGACTGACTGTGCATAATAGAGCCTCTCAGTTTTAATGTCAGTCTTCAAACAAACTTTTTTTTTTTTTTAAGAGACCATTACTGAAGATGGTGGTTTTAACTTGCATCCAAATAGGTTAGATTTCTGTAGGGGAATTGAGCATCTGCAAACTAGGTTGAGAGAAAGAAAAGAATAGAGCAAGTTTAGGTTTATTTCTATATAAAATGTAATGTAATATAAAATTAAGTATATATGAAGAAAAAGGGATGAGGATGTGGGTTTTTTTAAATTCAGGTTTTCATTATCTAAAATGGAGTTCTTGAGACAAACTCATAGTGTTGGGGTTGTTTTTTCTTTAAGAAAGCGAGGAGTGGGGAACCTAACAATGATCTCTCTCAACAGAATGCATGTATTTAAAATTGACTTGAGGGATTTCCAAATGTGATGGAAAAATAGGCTTGCTGCTCTTAGAATATTGGTTTACATTGTTCTCTCATCCTAATTGCTAGTGCACACTGTGTTATTGCATTAGGATATGTACACCAAATATTTATGACTAGTCTCTTGAAACTGAAACAATAAAACATGCTGTTCTTTGAAAACTATCTAAGGAGAATACAAATGGTTGATTGGCCATTGCTAACACATGCTTTGAGGAGTATAATTTGGATCCTAGATGTCTAGTTGAGATTGCAGGGATGTCCCAGAATATCAGTAGCTTGTCGCTAGGACAGGATGACCCTTTACCTGGTACAGCTGTAGGTGAGGGATTTTTGAGACAGGCATGATATTTACTGAAAACAGTAACTGAAATGCCAGCAGAAGAATCCCTCGTCCACGACTTTACCTGTGGTAAATGGCCAGTATGCCTAATTGCACATTCCCAGCAAGTCTAACCAAACAACGGGGTTTAAAGTAGCATTGTGTTAGCTACGGAAAGCGTTCAGTTCTGTTACAGGAGTATTGCAGTGTCTTTGTACTAAATGGTATGGAGCAGGTGCCTCTTGTAAATTCTGTATTTCAGTGTGAGCTTGTATCTAGAAGGGTTAAACTTCTTTTAAGGTGTGAGCTGTGCAGTGTGGGTGGATGGCCCGTGCTGCTTACTGCTGCTGGGAGACTGCCTGCGCTGTGGGGTGGCTCTCGCTCTGGGGTGGAGGTGAAGAGAGGGAGTCTGCAATTCCTTGCCTGGGTGTCAATGTCAAGAAAAACAAACCAACCCATAATTCCTCTTTCGAATCACCTTCGGAGGTGTCTCAGTCATGTTGTGTAGCTGGTGCATTTGTCAAATAGGTGACGGATCGTTGCTGGTGGATAGTACTCTCCCTTGCCATGCTAATCATGGGCAGTACTTGGCTGTCGTGCAGATGTTTGCCTTGTTTCTGTGTGGTGGCCATTTCATGCCAGACAGCTGATGTGCCGCTGGGGAACTTGACCTGGAGCTTTGGCAGTAATGTCTGCAGCAATGTCTCTTGTCTGAAGTTGCACCAAAAAGAAAATAAAGTTAAAAGGGACAACCAGCTGTGGAGAATGGTAGTCATCTTCCTGGGGAAAGCCTCTCCCCTGTGGTAAGTGCAGATTGGCAGGATCAGAGTATGCGTCAAACCTGGGATGATCTGGAGCACTTGGGTTACAAATATTTGGGACAACCAAGGACTTTTCTCTGCAGATATTAAAAGAGCCTGCCCTGAGATGTTGCAGCAGTGTGCAAACAGGAGACCACCTTGAAGGGTGTTTGGAAGAAGTATGTGGCTTTTGCCGTCTGTCTGGACTTCTACCAGCTGAACTTTGGCCATCCTAATGAACCATTAGCTGATGAACAATTAACAACCAACTGGATGCAGGCATATTGAGTCTTTGGGTAGGAGCTTTGCCCTACTGCTAAGAGGGTACTGTCAGCGCACCTTTTAGACCTTGCCAGTCTTCAAGGTACAATCAGTGATTTTGTGTGTGGTTTCTATCGGTAAAACTGAGGTAAAGCAAGCTGTTATTATTTTCTGGGAGCAGGTATATGTATAACTGATGGCAGGCATATAAGAAAAAAGAGGAACTTCTTTATTGTGCTTCAATCTAGCTGCTGTGATTCACCAGAATTAATACATGCTGCTAAAGTTGTCCTGAGGCTTGCTTTGGTTTTTTATTTTTCTTTTTTCCTGAATGTATGATACTTTGTAGTACCATGGCTAGTAAAGCTTTTTATTGAGCCAAAGCTGTGATGACAGTAGTGTGCTGTTTTCAGAGACAAAGGGAAGTGATGGTCAGTAATTAGAAGGCTTGTGGCTGCTAGTTGTTATGCACCTGAGATACTACAGCTGTACCATGTTTCTAGAGCAAATGGGAGGAGAGTTTTTCTAAGGACTTGAGAGGCAAAATTTCAGGGATTTCTAAGATGTTTAGAGCATCCTGTGAAAAAAGGTTTCTCTTAAATGACACTCACCAAGGGCATGTTATCGCCAAATGGTTGAGGTTGGAAGGGACCTCTGAAGGTTATCTGGTCCAACCCCCCTGCTCAAGGAGGTCCACTAGACCCAGATGCCCAGGACCATGACCGGACAGCTTTTGAATATCTCGGAGGTTGGAGACTCCACAACCTCCCTGAGCAACCTGTGCCAGTGCTTGGTCACCCTTGCAGGGAAAATGGGTTCCCTGATGTTCAAAGGGAACGTTCGGTGTTGCAGTTTGTGTCGGTTGCCTCTTGTTCTGTCACTGGGCACCACTGAAAAGAGCCTTCTCTTCTCCAGGCTGAAGAGTCCCAGCTCTCTCAGCCTTTCCTTTCAGGAGAAATGCTCAGCCCCTTAATGACCTTTGTGGCCCTTTGTTGGACTGTCTCTGGCATGTCCATGTCTTTCTTGTACTGGGGAGCCCAGAATTGGACACAGCACTCCAGGCGTGGCCTCTCCAGTGCTGAATTGAGGGGAAGGATCACCTCCCTCGACCGGGGAACCATTAGCCTTTGTTGCAGCAAGGGCACATTGCTGGCTTATGACAGCCTCTGTGAGAGTGATTGAATCCTCTACCATTTTAGAAATTGTTTATTTGCGGTTTTAATTTGTGTCATGATGTGTAGTTGTTCTTTCTGGTTCTATTCAGGTTTGTGGATCTAAGGCTGTAACTTAAGGCACGGTGTTTGGTTAGTAAACGTATTGGCAGTTCTGCAGGCAGTGCGATATTGACTCCTGCAGTCTTGACCTGCGGGACCAAACAGCATGTATGGAAGAAAGCTAAACAAAGCCAAGTTATGCACAGCCACATAGCCACGGGCACAGTCGGCTGTGTTGTGTTGTGTGACTGGGAGAGCCTTGGCACCTAAAAGAAATGAGGGAGAAGGCAAACCTATCTTGTAATGCCCTGTAAAAGCAATTTATGTATCTGCAATTCCATCTTCTGTTCCCTGCAGTATGATTAAAGCTTGCTGTGCATAGGTATTTTTTCATGGTGACATTAGGTACTGGAGGGTAACCACATTTGTGGCTTGTAAATAGCTGTGTGAATTACAGGTTTCTTACCTAGACTTTCAGAATTGATGCAATGCTACCTCTTACAGGCTTTATCCTGATGATAAGTCCTCGTTACAGCATGTGTTGAGGAGAGGATAACCCAGCAATTTTGCACTGACTACTTGATTGTATCGTCTGCTTTCAGTGAACACATTCGTGTGATCTGATTTTTCTTTTGTTGTTTGGACACAGTTGGCATCTCAACAAGGGCGGGATGCTGAGGGCAATGTTGGTCACAGAGTTAGGGAGGAAAGGTGTATTAAGTAGGAGTTTGGTTGTCGGGTTGGTCCATTACAAAGCTGGCTACAGCATTCCTGCTAAGTATGAAACGACTGCCCTTTCAACATGTAGCAGGGGAGATACGAGGATGTTGATCAGAAAGAAGAGGGAAGCCAGGCAAGAAAGTGAGCAGGTGTAGTGGCTGATAGATGACATTTTGCAAGTTGTCCACTCCATTCTCTCCAGATGCAAGTGCAGCTGCCGGTCTGCGTGTGCAGATGTTGGAGATGGGAGATAGCTCTGAGGAAGGGCAACAGCAATAGAAAAGGCTGCTAGGTCACATCCTTCCAAGCTGGCACTTGGCACTAGGGATAACAATCAATTCCAGGAGAATATCACAGGATACCATAATTTATGGTAAAGATACTCTCTTTTGTAATATTGCAGTCAGTTTGTTCTAGGGCTGACTGGCTGCATGAGAGCTTGGGTGTAGGCTGGGCATCTAGGTCATCTGGTCATCATTGAGGTCACCAGGCTTGCGATTTTCACCAAAACTCTGTCAACCTTGTAATGCTAAGATGAGGTGGCCTGAGCGCTGCTGAAGGAAGTGCCTCTTTCCAGAAGGCTTGGAGGTTGATCAGGAGACAAATTGTATATAATGTTTTCATTAATTATCTTGGCATAAGAGAGTGGGCATGTGCTAATAAATTCTGCTGAGGACACTCTGTGGGAGGCACTGTCAAATAGAGAAGGACTGGAAATGAGGGAAGAACTGGAATGTATTAAAGGTCACAGTAGTAGAAATGGGATGAAATCCTTAGTATTGTATGTGAAGTTGAGAGTTTCTGTTGCAAGCAGGTTGCTCATCAGCTTGTCTCCTTGTGGAGGAGAAAGTCCTGGCTTTGATAGTTAATTGCAGAATGGCTGTAGGTGTGAAAAAGGCATTTTCTGTCCTATCTGAAAAGGCATTTCTAATAAACAGAGAGAAGCATTGAGCTGATTTTCATCAGTGTGTGGTTCAAATCCCTGGTGAAACTTGTCTGGAATAATGCATGTATTTCTGATTGTTTGTATTCAAGATGAAATTAAACAGAAGCAGGTATAGAGAAAATGCTCCAAGGATGAAGGGTGCAGAAGTGGTGGAATGGGGCAGACTGAGAACAAAAGGTTGAGGAGAAAAAGCTGGAGGGAAGGTGACCTGTTTTCTTTAAAAGTCAGCATTGGTACAAGAATGGATGGTCACCTATTAATGAAGATAAGAAGTCAGCTGGGAGTTAGAAGAAAAGTTCCTCATCTTCAGGCCAAAAATGTTCTGGAAGGATTCCACTAGAATTAGTAAGGCCAAAGAATGAATTCAGTTAAAAATGAACTGGGTTTTTTGTTGGTTTTGTTTTGTTTTGTTTAGGGATTCATAAGCAGAATTATCAAGGTGTGAGCACTGTGGGCTTTGGTCCCCTTCAATCCTAAATTGCAGTGCCTCTGAAAATCATAATTGAGTGTTTAACATGATGTCTTGACTGATTAAAGGTGGGGGATTTTTTTATTTTAAAATATTTAATCTGTATATGTGCTTGTGGCTTGAACTGGTACTGCTGTAGGAAAAAGCATCTGAATTCTGACAAGAGGCATAGATCATCGACTGAACTGTTCTCAGTGCACAAATGAGTTCTTCCCATAGTATGGTATCACTGGAAGGTCTTTAGGTATTTTTCCTCTGAGGGCTTCAGAAAGCAATCTTAGGGCAGAAGTAGCCACATGAGGTTTTTTTATTAACGCATGAACCAGAATTCCAGTTGGTGGTTTCTTTTAAGATTTCATATTGCAGTATAAAAATGGAAGTGTATGCGGATTATGAAAAATAAATTCAAAAGCCCATCTTTAAAGTAGCTGTAAAATAGCTTTAGAGTAGGGTGAGGAAAGGACCTATTGAAGAACAACAAAAATTCTTGAAAGCAAAGAAGACTTGCTTCAGTATCTTGAAAATTTAGAAGCACACGTCTGTTCTTGTAAACACTTTCAGTTGTAGGTGCTGGTGGGAGTTGGTGCTTCTGCCTGATTTACAGGGGTTCACTGGACACGGAGCAGAATTAAGAAGAAAAACAGAAAAGTCAAAGAGCTATCTATTTCATTAAATAGTATTTCCTTTTCAAAATACTGCTGACATACTTAGAGGATTGAAATTTTATTGTATTGTAAGTTGTAGTTTAAGCCATTGGAGGTATTACAGCAGAAGTCCAAAAGGAATTTTGTCAGATTTTGCAGTGTGGAGGCTGCAAAGATCGGACCGGACATCTCTCGCTACACTTAATCTCTGCAGTACAGCATTGGCACAAGTGACAGGGATGTTAACTTACGGCATCTGGGATTACTTCAGCCGTAGAGTCATCTTTAGGCTTCATCATCTCATTCCAGTTTCACTTGTGTAGTACGAACTAGGGAGCCCCCACTAATGCTGTTAAAATTACAGTATAGACAAATGTACACATCTGTGCCTGAGCTTTTAATTGTAAGTACTGCGATTTAAAGTCAGATTAGCCCCAAAAAAGGACGCAAGGACACAAACTAGGTGTGAATTTGTAGATCCTCTGCTGTTCCTGAAATCTTGCTGCCTGTCCAGGCCTCTGCCCCGGCAGAGCCGGCAGCGTAGGCTGCTTGTCAGTGCAACCCAGCCATTTTACAGCTGGCTCTTCATTAGGCTTGTCTCATTATATGAGCTCCTGAGTTGAAACCCTGGGTTATGATTTTGCTGAATTGCTGATTACGTAGTTCGGCACGTGAAGTTCCTGGGGACTGTGCTTGAATACATCACATGCTGAATGTCTTCTTGGTGGTTTTTTTTTTTTCCTTGAGAGTTTGCGTTAGCCTTGCTTATTTCAAATTGATATGCAGAGTTGATAGGTATTTAACAGGAATCCAGCTCCTCTGAAAAGATTGTTATGATGTCCCACTTGAAGCCCCTCTGTGCCTGGTGCATGCCTTGGAAGAACCCCCAGGGAAATTAAGCAGCTGTGACTTTGAATCCTGGTGCGAGAGAGAAAGAGTGCAAGGCTTCAGCATGGAGCCATATGTTGAAGCAGGAGAAAACCAGAACATTGCTCTTCGAAAATCAGTACAGTCCATCTTTTGCACTGCATGTGGCAAGATTCCTGGGGAGAAGGGAGGTGGTACTGTGGTCTCTAATTGAAGATGATGATAACACATATGGAAAGAAGGCTGAATTCTGATACTGAATGCTTGACTTTGTGACCTTATAGTGTTCTTTTAACTCTTTTTACTGTGCCGACAATTTAGTACTGCTGTTTGGGTTCATGTGGACAAGGATAGATTTTTTTTTTTTTATTTTAATGAGGTAAGTTCTATACTTTCACTTCAAATGGAAGGGGAAAAGCTAATATTAAAACATGAGGTCAATTGCATTATTTTTATTTACTCTTGTATCTTTTGGCAATACATATCCAGTGAAGCAATACTAGTGCATTGTCAGCAGAAAAGGAGAGCATCCTGAACATCATAAGTCACCAATATTTGGCACCTATGACATGGCTGAGTGGGCCAGATAACTGGAGTGGGCACTCTGCAAATTGAGCACATGGATAGTAGTGCTGGCAGCCAAACCTCTATCCCATCACTTAAGAATATCGAGTATGCTGGAAAGAGGAGGCCGGGCTGGGGGTACAGGAGACTCTGTTGGGAATGTCCATCTGTTCGCCCTGCTGATGAGGTTACATGCCTGTGATTTCTTGGCCGGAGAAACTTGAGTAAATAAATAAAATTAAAAAAAGCTTCTGTGACTAATAACAACAACTTGTGCCAGAAGAGGATGCTATCAATTTGGGAGTTAAAAAAAAAAAAAAAAGAAAAAAAAAAAGAAAAAAAAAAGATGTCTTTCCTGTGGATCATTCAACATCAGTGTGAAATGATTTTTGCTTTTTCCCATTAAGATCTTTTAACACTTTGGTATCTTATTCAAACCAATAATTGCATGTTTTGGATCCGCTAATGCACTTGTTCTTACAGCTACTCTTCCCATGTGGGAAATGCAGTGCTATTAACATAACCTCCCGCTGAGGATATAAACCTTGCTATTACATGTTGGAGGACTGAATTGCAGGGAGCTGATTTGAAGGAGAAGTAGATTCATTTCTGCAAAAGTGTGCTGTGCTCTTTTTTTTATTATTTTAGCACCACGTGTCTTCCATGACGCAGAAAGATGCAGAGTTGTCATAGCTCGCAAGTTAGTCAGCTTTCTGCAATCCATGCAGTAGTATGTACGGAGTAAATTACAGTTCTGGTAGCTAATTTGGTAAGTAAGTTTGGTAAGATGGAAAATAGAGGACAAATTCATTATAAGATTGGTTACTTTTAAGTAAGAGTAATTACTTTTAATTAAGAGTAGTAAGAAGATGGACACCGATATTTCTGAAGCATTTTCATTAGTTTTATAAGGTTTCCAAAGTCATTGCATATTTCTAGACTCTGTCTGAAAGTTAATGAAAACAGGTTTAAGTTATTTTCTCCTCTTGTGACTCTCAGCATCATAAGGTCACAGAGACTTTTTTTTTTTATGCTAATATTGAGAAAGAAGAAATGTTTTCTTTGGTGCATACACTTTTCCTGTTGCTTACAGTGACCTGTCTAGTCATCTGTTCGGAGTCAGGAGGCAACATGCTGTCTTTTGTGACCTTCTGTTGAATCTTCTAACTTTTGTTTTGGAAAGCCAGCATAGCCTACCCAGCCCTCTTTACGAGTCCATCCAGAAGTGATTTGTTGCATGAAGACATTGTTTAAGTCTCAGAAGTGAACAAGGAATTGCTGAAATTTCTTTACGCTTCTGGGGATTTATAGTTAGGGAATGTCACCAGGTGAGGAATAGCTCTTATTTACAGCTCTTTTTTTTTCTTTAATGTAGGAGAGTTTAGTTGAGTATATAATAATTTGTATTGTGAGAATGTCTTTATGTTTTGGCATGATCCTGATGATGGAGAAATGTCAGTATCTGTTGCATCTGGTGACTTAATTTTCTTTCCTGAGGGAGTACATAAGGAATACTTGTGAAGAACAAACCCTGCTGCAGCATACCATATAGTTATTTTCCTTGTATGTATGTAAGTGCAAAGAAATGAATGCCTCCAGAAACATGTGGAGGCATTTAATTATCAGAACCATTTGTTATTATTACTTCATTTGCTGTTAAGGAAAATAGCAAGGAAAAAAAAGCCAAAACCCTCCTGGGAAACCAAAAGCTTTTTAGATGTGTTTTGTGGTTGATGCTTCATGCTTGTTAACTCCAGGATTTGGTTTCAAAATCCTTTTAATAGAGATGCTAATGGGATTCTTCTCCATCTTACAGAATGTATGGTAAGAGATTTTTGTGTGAGAGCAATGTGAGCTGCAAAGGGCAACATACCATTCAGTAACACTGTCCAGATTTCCATAAAGCTGCTGTTACGGGGATAGTATTTCATAAGACGGGGGGAACGAGTCTTCTCCAGGCATTGCTTATATGCTTGTTTAGTGCTTGCCAGTTTCCTGGCAGCCTGCTTTGGACCATGTGCTTAAACTTTTGTTTGTTCTTTAAAAGCCAAAGTATGGGTAGGAATGAAACCAAAACATCCCCCCTCACCAAACACTCCAGCTAGATGCCTCCCTCAGCACGGCCCTCCTCACCTGCTGAGCGAAAGCTCACACCTGGAAACCTTTTCTTCCTACCTGCAGTTGCAGTGATCTGCTACAGAGAAACCAGAAGTCATTTGCTAAACAGATTAGCGTGGACATCTGCATTAGCTCGATTGCATAGCCTGGAGCTTCACCTGGGCTAATTTACCTTGGTTTTCAGGGAATTTCCCTATTCCTGCAGGTCAGCTGCTGTTAATCTCTAATATGGCTTGGATGTCCATCCATGGACTAGAGAGTCTGGGGCACAATGGCCAGACAAAGGAGATTTAAGGGGGAGGAGAAGGTGGTTACTTCCCATGAACTCTCCATTTAGTCGTACAGTCTCCTGGTCCCTCTTCTGTTTGTAACAGCTCATCTTGGTTAGTACTTAATCCACATACTTTATCCTATGCAGATTATGCCACTGATGATGTTAAGAAAATCAAGTCTTACCTTATGGGTCTTTCACTTCCTTTATTTCAAATCCATAGATGATGCTTCTTATAGCGTCTCAGGTCCTCCTGGGAGTTTTAGTCATCCCCAGTGTAATCATTAGTATTCCAGGTAAAATATGTTGCTGTTCTAAAGATAGTTTATTATGCTACACAGTAGATTTTATTTTGAGCTGTGGAGTTCTCTCTAAACAAAAGTTGACTTAAGTGACTATAGTCTTAGATTCGGTGGATTTTTTTTCCCCCTCTTCATTTTGTTCTCTTTTGCTGTCATTCTGCCAAAGGTAGACCCTTTTGATGAACAGGTGAGGTGAAGGATAAAGATCTAATGGCACCTGTGGCAAATTAGTTGTAAAAATTGGTTGTACTCTGGTACTCTTCCGTAGTTCTTGTTCATGCCCAGGCAGCTTGAAAACAGGTTTTGTTTAGATTTTGTGATTTCTGGTTTACATTGTTTCTTTTCAACTGGGAATGCTATAAATCCTTTTCAAATAACATGTCTGACTATCAAAAGTGTTCCCATGCCTGTAGTATTAACATTAGGCATGCCCTCTCTACATCTAATACAGCATGAACTGTTTCCCCCGAAGGTGCAGAGAAACCAAATTAGGTTTGAATGGAAAAATCAAATAAAGCTGAATTGAGAAGGAGAGAGAAAGAACTGGCATGAGTTTCTGAGGTGAGGGTTGAGCGTATTGTACTGTAGGCTGTACAGCTGCTTAATTTAGTGACTAATGTAACTGTGGCTGCTCAGCATAGCGTGGTGCCTACCCCTGCACTCTATTGACACTGTCCTTTACAGTCCTTAAAAATTAATTTGAAGTGCCGCCAGCAGAATTACCTTACTGTATTGTAGAATATCCACCTAGCGTTTGACAGCTGCTCTGCGTTGTGAGTACTGTGCATTGAGAAACTAATGGCACAAAATCTTTCTAAAGAAGAATTTTTATTTTTTTTAAACAAAAAAATAAAGGAGATGCAGATAGTTCCTGGGAAGGAATACCACCTACTGTAAGCTGTCAGCCATTCTTCAGCAGTACCTGAACCTCCTGGCCACCCGTTCTGGTCCTCGCTCAGCCCGTCAGCACGAGGCAGGGTGACCTGGCTCCACCCCAGTTGGTGCTGTGCCACTGTTAATGTGTCACCTGTGATGCTAACTTTGCAGAAGCAAGGCTGCAGTGTGAGTCCAGTGAAGGTGGGGATGAGGCCTTCATGATGATGAGGCCTTCATGCTGGTTCTTACACAGGATGCCTGATTCGTACCAAATCAGAGTCTGAGCTGATGCAGCTCTTCTTGATAGGTAAAGTATGAAAATTGGAGGGCCCCAGCAGAGTTTAAAGGCTTGGAGAGATGATTAAACTTTAATGATGTTTTGCAGCCTCATATGCATTTTTTTTTTTGTGTGTTGTGAAGCTGCTATTTTCCACTTTGTTTTCCTGATGGTTTTCAATGGAAACAATGACATGCTTCTCTTTTGTTTTGTTTTGTGTTGAAATAAACTTCTCTCTAATAACATGAAGAAAGCGATGAGGGAGAATTTTTATCTGGGATGCAAAATCTGTATATGACTCATGCTTACGGGTAGCGTTAGACTGATGATTACAGGGAACGTTATTTTCTGTAAAAAATGCATTGAAGTAAGCATGAAACTTGATTCTAACTTTGAATATACACTGGTTTTGTTTACTCATTCCTTTCAGAATGGCAGATTTTTTCTGGCTTACATCATTTAAGAAATAAAGCACGGTAATGGATTATTAGGTGATAGCTATTATCTCAGAATTCTCTTCAGGAATTAATTTTTTTCATATCTGCACTTCATTTATTCTTGGCCTGTCACTTAAGTATGGACCTGTTCCTGCCTTGAGACTGAGAATCGATTGTGAGTGTCCCAGGTTTTGATGCAGTCCAAGTTTCAGGACAAGGAGGGGCCTTGAAAGCCATGCTCCCTTCCTTCCCTCTTGCTGTAGTTCTGCCGTCTTTGTCCTGATGTATTGAAAAATAGGGTGAAACGAAGCACAAGAGAAAGAGCAAAATGAAAGTAGGAATTAAGACAGTTGTAAAGCATGTATTTAGAGCAATTTTAACAGTGTGCCTGTACTTTATTTCAGCAGTGTATCGATACTTTTGCATGATCATTTTTTTTTTCCTTAGTGTTGCTCTTTCTGTAATTTCCCACAACGTCTGCATCTGCCACACTGAACCCCTCACTGTCTCCATTCCTGAAGAGTCAGGTCAACAACAGACAACTAAACTGTGTGATTCAATCAATGTATTTTCCCTTCATTTGTATTTAGGCAGCCCTTTTCCTCCTGTAATGATTACCTAATTAGCAGAAGGAAACCTTTTTGCTTGCATTGTTTTATATGTATTTCACTCAGGATACACATGGCCTTGGAAGAAAGATATAGTTTGTTGGGTTTTTTTCCTCCTGAATGCAGAAAATTACCATTCTGTGTGCAGAATGATCACTCTGTTTGTGACAGAAGTTTGGGGGACAGGTGAAGTGGCCTCCTCCAGCTCATAAGGTGCTCCTCTTGCACCTTGCGCTTTCCTCTCTTCTCCCACCACTTAGGCCATTTGTCTAGTTTGAGGAATGTATTCTTTAGCAATTCCAAAATGTGAATTTTTGGTTTCTAGAGGTTTACTGAATTAAAATGCATTTTAAAACCCAAGATGCACTCTTGTATGAAATAGCTTTCTGTTTTTTACAAATGCTAACAAAATGACGTCTTGCTGGTTAGCAACTCAAAAATTGCGTCAGCCGATAATGAGTATTAGAATACTGTACATAAGAATGATGAAAAACCAAAGTGAGGCTACAGGGAATAGAAATGGCCTTTTAAGTGACCCAATAAACTCTTTTACTGTTGCAATTTACAACGGAGAAATATTTCCTCATTTTCCAGCAAACTAAAGTAGCAAAAGAGGCTGGTGCTGATTCTTCTACTAAATTTTTGATTCAACAGAAAAGTCGAGTGTTGCAGCCTACCACTTGCTTGCATTGTCACTAATTGAGATTTAAATGTTGCAGACTGTTTCCTGCTGTAATAATGATTTATATCTTTCTAGTTAATGAGCCTAGATCATTAGAGCATCCACGTTCAAGGGCTGCCTTGAAAAGCACAGCAGTCCTGCAGTCCACCAAAAAGTTACCTTAAATGATGGTTCTTTACCCTTTTACTTAAAAAGTAACTTTCTTTTTAAGTTACTTAAAAAGAAACTTCCCAGAAATATTGTTCTTGTAGGTGGCAAATAAAAACCTCTGATACAGACAGAACCTCAATCTGAAAAAGTATTTTGGCTAGTCAGGTATGAAATAATCCCACCAATCGTTAATGTGAATGAGGTACAGAAAGAAGACAGGGTTAGTCCAGTTCTTAATGACTGTATCTTGTAATGCCTCTTCAGGGGTGTGAGACTGTCTTGACATTTCACAGCATCATCTTCTATGCCTGAAAGGACACCATAATTAGAGAAAGGCAAGTAAGATAATCATATTTACTAACTTTGAGTACCAAACCCACCCAGAAAACAAGTAGTAAGTGTTTATTTGGGTATTTTTTTCTCTTTTGCAAATATTTCTGGAGGTGGTGTTTTCTGGGCAGAGACAATAGTCTGTAAATGAGATCTATGTGAGTCACTTTGTAAGTGGATAAAGATTTTATTGTGAAGGGACTGCTGAATGCTAATAAGTTTCTTGGGTATAAACTGCCCACCAATTTCTTTAAATGGCAAAAATTGTGTTCTTTAGTTGAGATAATTTTATGTAAGAGAGCTATTTGTATTCAGTTACATACAACAAGCCAGCCAAGGAACAATCTTGAGACAAGGAGTACAGTGAATATTAAGAATCCTTGATCCAATGCAAATCACACCTGATCCTTATCGTTTACCCACGCTACTTAGGGCTCACTAAGAATGTGCAATTTAAACAGTTTGTTTTTAGCAGAGATATGGATACCTCTACCTGTAGTAGAAGTTTATTTTAACAATTTTTACAGGAAAAAAAGTGGAAACTGCTTTCTTGACTGTTGCAAGACTTGTGCCTGGTGCAGAAGCCTTGCTAGACTGTAGAAGTCTGTTGTGGCTTTGTTCTTTCGATTGCCTTATTGCTGCTTTTTGTTTGTAAAGGTAGACCAATGACAGGGGCCCAAAGTAAGTCGTGAGTCCTTCCCTGCTGAACCTCAGGACTGGAAGCCGCTCCTTGCTCAGCTTGGGAGGGACAGCTCAGACTGTCCCAACATTGGAGGAGGATCTTCTAGGCCCTGCCCAGATCCTGGGGTCCCCCGTAGCTGCTTACTTGGTTTGTCAGTCCTCGATGGAATAGATGACAGTAATGTTGTCCACGGCGAGTCTCTAAATTCTCAGTCCTCTAAGAGAAATTGTCAAAACAGCTCCATCATTTTAGAGCTTTTTTATGTGGTCCAGTTCCAGTGAGTCTTTTAAATAAGACTTTAATCAAAGCTGAACAGGTGTTTGAAATGAACCCAGAAGACTTTTTTCATGTATTTAGTTCTTAAAATAGTCTTTTAGACTTTAATAATTCTTAAACAAAGTACTAACATTTATGAAGGGTGACCCTGTCTGTTCTTCTTAGCAATGGTTGTAGAGATTAATTTCATCTTTTGTAGTCTTGATAAGATGCTATTCCAGAGAACATATACTTATCCTCCCTATCAGTATTTTCATACCTAACTGGCTTTTTGTTCTATAGCTTTTTACTTCCTTTGGTGGAAAAACTCAAATATTTCCTAGCTCTACATGCATTCTTTTGAGAACTAATATTTTTGGGATTGTATTTTAGAATTGTGTGTTGTCTGAGACTGCATGAAAAAGGAGAAAAATGGGTTGAAAGCCCATTCTTTTCAACTTGTGTTTTTTCATCACAGATTCATCAGCTCTACTTCCTGTGATGCATAGATATCCCTGCTTCTCTTGGACACCAAAAAGACAGACCCACAATTACTTTCTTTTGTGGGTGATGATCTTCTGAAACCTGATTACCTTACTTGTATGTTTTCTGAAGATAAGATCCTATCTGCACTGACTCATATTTTTAGTCATGATGATGTGTTCCTTTTTTATAAGAAGCTTCTGTTGACTTGGCTTTTTTTTTTCTTTTGGTCACATGCTTTTCGGCTTTCTAGCAGGCTATTTGCGGTAGATAGACTGTTGTCAGTTGAAGGTCTTTAATGAATTTTCAGTTCAGTAACATAAATATTTCAATTTGAAATATATATATACAAGAAAATCATATAAAATTTTCAATGAAAACATAGGTTGTAAAACTTTTAGAGTACATGAAGACTTTTGGGTGTAATAAATACAGGTTTATGATCCAAGAGGCTTTTTTTTTTTTT
>VYZW01047611.1:3660-14798 GCA_013401315.1 Balaeniceps rex
ACTCTAAACCAATTTTGTTTATCATTGCTTGCTTAGAGACTTAATTTACAGTAAATTGTCTATAAATAAGTAGGTCAGGCAATGTCACATCCAACCTGCTGTATAACAGACTGCTTTGGTAACTAGAACTGAATGTCTAAACATGCTTTTTTGTTGTTTCTTTTGTTTGTTCTTTTCTTTTGTACAGACAGCAGACATCTACTCAGTGCAGGAGAGGACTGTTGTTTTAAAGTAATAGATGTACAAACGGGAATGCTCATATCTTCAGTAACTGCTGATGAGCCACAGAGGTAATTCTGAGAACATATACAGATTATGAAGCTGTGTGGCCAGCTTAGTTAACTGTGGAGATGCTTGATGGTTGGTGATAGTAGAAAGGGAAGGACAGTAATACCGGCAACTTTGTTTTACTGAATTACTTTTTAAAGGGCAAAGGCTGACATTCTAGCATGTTGTGTGTACTATGATCACGTTTTCCAAACTGGGACAAAACCAAACAAGCATCTAAGTGAATAACGCATGTTTTTTTTCAACAACTTTAACGTCCATAAAAGATGATGGGAGCTGTAGCTAACTGGCTCTTCCAGCAGCTGAGCTACTGAAATTTCGAACAAGGAAACAGTTCTCTTACTTGAATTATCTCTGCCAATAATCTTGATTTTTTTTTTTTTTTTTAATTGCAATGCTTCCTTTTTGTTTCAATAATCTAAGAAAGGATTGGCTATTATAATTAGAGAGTGATAAATTTGTTTTCACAAACCAAAATGCATACAGTTCTTTGTGGTTTATCAGGTAAACAGATTGAATGCTTACTCAGTTACTGGAGTAAAAATATAGCAGCCATACATGGAGTACACTTGTTGGTTTCTTGTGTGTGTGTATATACATAAATATATATGTATATGCATATATATTTTTTCTTCAGTTATTTCCCTGAAAGTTGTCTTTGCACTTCAAGTGATTGTTTCAGGAACATGAAGTGACAGAAGTGAAGGTGGTAGTTCATGAGAGCGCTTGGGTGCCATACACATGTACAGCTGACTGGATCTTCTTCTGTTACGGGAATATGCTTCATCCTTGTGCCAGGGGAAGGTCTGACCAGGTCTAGGGCAGTCAGAGAAGCAAGTTTGGGTCATGACCCTTTGAAATAATTTGGGAATAACCGTTCCAGAAAGACTGTGTTAAAGGGTAGAGTTTCCTTCAGTTTCGTACGTCCATTTTCAATTCTTTTTGGCTTAGTCAGTTTGGAAATGTTCGGCTCTCATTATACAAAAGCTTGAAGTGAACTGATTTGAGACTTACTTGCAGGTGCTTCAGATGGGATGGAAATACCATCTTATCGGGAAGTCAGTCTGGTGAATTACTCATTTGGGACCTTCTTGGAGGAAAAGTTATTGAAAGAATCAAAGGACATACAGGTATGACTGAACTATTATGATTCTCAAATTGAATGGAAGATTCGTATTTTCCAGCTCTGTTAGTATTGAAAAGTTTGAGAGTCATCTGCTCAGTCAGTGGGCTGTTCTTGATGTTAGTGTTATCTGAAACACCAGAACTAAAAGTAAGTCCACATAAGCCTCCTCGGAAATTTTAATAACAATGGAGAAATATTGCTGTTTACAAGACTGACCAAAGGTAAATGACTTGGGATTTTTCTAATCTGTGCAATATCACAAAAGTCAGCATTTTTCTACCTCATAGCCCTAATGAAGTGTAGCACAGACTGCGTTGTATACTTTGCCAAAGTCTGTCCAGACTGTGAGTCTAACAACAAATTAAGTAAAGTTCACTAGAGAAGTTGTTTTGGATGGAGATTTATAGGCTTCTTAAATGTATCTGTATAGTCTTCAGTACGTTAGTTTTTCTCTTTCACACATTTTGGTTGCTATCTCAGTTTTATTCAGTTTGGCTTTTAAGGCTGCCTTCATGAACAGTTACTTCAAACTTACCTACTATAAGGTTGTACTCTGGAACTTGGCGTGTATAGAGATAATTCTGTAGCTAGAGGAATCTTTGGAAGTTGGCTTCTAGGCATATGCTAAATGTTAATACACTTTTAATATGAGAAGTCCAAATGGCAGAGTGACAAATCTCACTTTCTAGAGAAACCTCCTCCCCTTATCCCCATGAATCTTTAGCCAGAGTGCCATCTGCGTTCTACACTGCAACTGACATTGTCCCTCTAGTACTCAGTCAGCTGAGGCAATGTAGCATGAGATCATTACTGTGAACAAGAGCAGCCACCTAGAAGCCTACTAAAATTCGTGGCATATGCGGTGTCAGTGTAGTTCAAACTAATGATCAGATGATCCTAAACTCTCTTAAAAAGATCTGTTCCATCATCTTGAGTACCACTTGTATTTGCATTTGGATTTACTTGTTTGTTTGGTTGGGTTTTTTTGCCCCAGGTGCTGTAATGTCCATGTGGATGAATGAACAGTGCAACAGTGTTATTACAGGAGGGGAAGACAAACAAATCATGTTCTGGAAACTGCAATACTAAGTGCCTTTCCCTCCAGACACTTAAATGAACTCTTATTTTAAACCAAACCTTTTAAAGGAACTTAACTGTGTGCAATGATGGCTGCTGAAGTTCAACCAGATAGGAAGCTTTGTTCAACTACAACTTTCAATGATATGGTGACTTCACTGAGAGCTCTTAACTTCCATAGTGTATGCATTTGTTTTTCATGGACTATCATACTGAAAATGCTTGTCTAAAATGATATCTGAGATGAAATTAAAGACCTATTTTTCTGTAATTAAAGAGCTCTTAACTTGCAGTCATTGTTTGATTTAGATAGAATGCATCATAGCTTGCTGTTTGAACTGGTTTCAAAGCAGCAGCATTTGCATTCTTAAGAAGTCTTTGAGGATGCTTGCGACTTAGTGCCATGTCTCATGACATAATGTACGTACCTCTTGTGTAGTCAACCTTTCTTCCTAATGAAGATGCATACGATGGTAAATACTACTTTGAACACTAAGGCAGCTGTTGTTCTGAGCAGTGGTCAGTCTATTCTATGATCTGGTCTCCAACTGTGGCCATTTGCAAAGGCACAGAGAAGAATAAGAACATATTCTATATTGCTTTTTCCTATTGAAAAACAGCACTAATGTATTAGCCTGAAAGGAAGCCAAGCATAAAATGATCCCCGAACAGAGAACAGTTACACATACATGTAATGGGTTGATATAAATCTTCCCTTAATAATGTGCCTGAAGTTAGTCTTATGCTCTATTACTACTGCCTTTCATCACTTCTGTTACTCTCCCTCTCTTAACGATCTTCAGCATCTTCATGTTTTGTTTAGTGTCCTCACCCTCTTTCAACTCAAATCATCTTTGAGATGGAATACAGCATTTAAACAGAGCTACAGCTCCTGGGTTTATCCAGTCCCTTGTTGTCTTAACCCAGTGACAAAGCAGTGTTGCAGTAGGCTTACTTTCTCTGTAGGACTTGATTTCCTGCAAGGAGCTATTCTGAAGTTAAAGACTTGAAATAGTCTTTAAATGGCTTATTACAGCAACAAGCATCTGCAGTTGTGATGTTGCCCCAGTGTGACCCAAGATCAGTATTTTTTTTCTCTGATGGTATTCTGTAGTGCTGGTATTAAGATGCCCTGTCAATGTGTCCAGGACAAGCATTCTTCTAAATTATGTTTAGTCAGTCCTTTGTAGACATTCTGCCTTGGGTTTGACACCTAACACCTATTTCACGGCATAGCTGTTTCTTTAGCATTGTAAAACACTTTATGGTTAGGGGCTGTTTTTTCATTCCCTTTTTATTATGCTGGAGTTTGAACTTATTTTTCAGTAAGGTAATGGCATGATATTAAAGGAAACTGGTATTTTTGCTGCATTACTCACTTAGCTTAGCAAATAACTGAATTTCTATGTAATCAGTGCTTGTGTGTGATGAAGGCACATGTGGCAAAAGATTAAGCCGTATCATGCATGCCTGCTGTTACCAATCTTATTCTTGCAGCACAACGTTTGGTGTCTGCACTGTTTCTTCACCTTCCATTATATTTATTTCCCAAATATATCTGTGTGTAGGCAAAGACATAGAAACCCACATTCTACACTTGCCTGGAAATGTCTTAGGAAGCTCTTAACACAATCCAGAAATCACCTGTGTTGTTTTAAGCATGCCTAGCACTGCTTGTTTACCTCCACCCTATTGTACTTTGTCCTTGGCCCACAAGGCTTAGGTTTTCTGCATTACAGCTCCCAGCCTGAGTTTAAAGGTTGCACTGTAAGTTGTTTTGCCTTTTAGCACATCCTATTTTTGTATTCTGTTCCTGCTAATGTGCAATTTTGCAACTCAAGTTATACTCCACTGTGCTTGAAAACCACAAAGGAGCTACCTGAGCAATAGTAAACTACACATTTCCACACCTGTTTTCTTGATGCTCTTATCCAAATTTTGGGCACAGCTGTGCTCCTTTGTCACTAGGGGGCCTCCCTACTGATCTAAACCAGAGGAAAACGCCCCTGAAGTTTGTTTTGACTTAAGCCACCTCATAGAGAAAATATCCTTAACTTTCTTTTAGTTAAATATGGACACATACAATGCATAGCTCTTAAGTGCAGCTGAGGTTTGCTTTCTGCTGTAAAACACACTCACAAAACAGAGCCCTCAGCCAGCTGTTTCATTGCCTAAAGCAGCCTTAGGTTTGTGGGGGTTTTTTTGGTTCTTTTTTTTTTTTTGGGGGGGGGGGGGGGNTTTAATCAGATGTGTGCAAGGAATTACTTATAGACGAATATTTTCTTGCAGCTTAACTCAAAGTTTATCTTCATACATACATGTAACCATAGCTTGCTTACTCTTCAATGCAAGCTAGTTTTTGCATGAAAACAGGGCTTTTTTTATTAGTTTCACTTCTGGTTGCTACATGCTACAGCTGGAAGGAAAACACTAAGTACTCATACTGAAGTTCTACTCCTCTGTTATTTCCAATGGATCTCCACTGGCCCCTGCTGAATCATCAAAACTGGTTAGAGGCAGAGGTGAGTATTTCAATAACAGATTGTTTTGGGCTCCAGGGTTTTCATAGCAAAGCAAACTAGCTTGCCAAGAAACTTAGAGATGACTGTTACAGGCCACAGGTCCTATGCCCATAAGGCTGAAGTCATACCAATGCTACATGAAGTCACCAATTACTGCCAGTAAATGCTTGCCACAGTGGTTCCAGAGACATATCATTTAGTAACCAAACAATCCAATTAAAATGGTTCCCAGGATGAATTTGATCACCACTATAGCCTGGAGGAATGTAATGGCTTTCCCTCCGTTACCATAACTGAGAAATTCATTTGAGAAACAGGAAGCTACAAGACAGACTCTTCATGACAGGCACAGCTGAGCTTACACTGCTAAACTTAACAGTACTCTGAAGTTCAGTAATCCTAGATTGCACAGCTGAAACCTGGAACAGAGCATTAAAAAAAAAAAAGAAAAAAAAGGAAAACACTTGCCAAAACTGGTATTTAACTTCAGTCTCAGTTGAACATGCCTCTGTCCTAGCCTGTTGGGTTGACCCCAGCCAGCAGCTGAGCCCCCACTGAGGTTCTCACTCATCTGCCCCACAGCAGGATGGGTAAGAGAATGCACAGGGCAAAAGCTAGTAAAATTTGTGGATTGAGATAAAAGACAGTTTACTAAGTGAAGAGGAAATGGGCAGGGAAGGAAAAAGAAAATTAATGCAAAGGTAATCTCACCACTGCCCACCAGCAGACTGATGCCCAGCCAGTTTCCAAGCAACAGCTACTTTGGAAAGACTTCCCCCAATTTATTGCTGAGCATGATGTCAAGTGGTGTGGAATCTTTCTTCAGTCAATTTTGGCCAGCAGTCCCAGCTGTGTCCCCTCTCAGCCTCCTGGCCACCCCCAGCCTACTCACTGGGGGCAGGGGACAGAGTGAGAAGCAGGAGAGTCCTTGACACTGTGCAAGCACTGCTTAGCAACAGCAGAACCACTGGTGTGTTATCAACACTGGTTTAGTCACACACCTCAAACACAGCACTGTACCAGCTGCTGTGAAGTTAGTTAACTCCATCCCAACCAGACCCAATACACCCAGCAAGCTGCAAAGAGTTTTAAAAATGAAATTGCCACTATACAATTAGTACATCTTGCAGAATAGCTAGGCTGCTATCCCACATGTTAAGCTGAAGGTATGAGAAGAGTTAAGCATACCTTCTCTAAAGTATCCCAGTTCTACCCTTTTTAAACATTTCAACATTGTAGGTAGTGAGCTTATTTAGAAATATATTTTAAACTGTATTTCCTACCTTGTCTTTGTTGTTGGTTGAAACAAGCCTGTCTTAGCTCATCTTAAGAGATATGCACACACACAGAGTATCTAAAGTTTCAGTTGTTTATTTGGTTATTTCTGAATCCTTAAGAACATGGTTAAGGCGAGAGATAAGCATATTAGTTACAATTTGTATAACAAGTAATAAAAAGATTTGAGTATCTGTACACTACTTTGATTTCATATGCTTACTTACTGAATGATGCCTTTAGCTATATTCAGCTTAGCTGGCATTCTTGTGTAAACAGTATTTACTAGAACAAAAAAAATTAACTAGTACTAGCCATACTTCTAATACACTATTTCAAATCTACTCTTGCAAACAGAAAGCAGTAAAAATACTCATTTGTCTTAAACATACAAAGCACAGCATTGTTCTAGGTAACAACACGCAACTTTGCAAGTGATATCTGGTTCATTTAGTTGCAATGGCTTATAGTAGTAGTAAACTAAGTAAAAGACCTACGAAAAGGAGTCATAACACAATTGGAATTTCACATTTGTCAAGCATATAAGGCTACAAGTTTTACAGTTTGTGAATAAACAGGATATGTTGAACTGTAACATTCCCAGCCATTATAGATGCAAATGCTTGATGCAGCATATCTTCTTTTAGCCTCCAGAAAGGCTCATGTGCAGAAGAAAGAAATCGCTGAGTATCATAGCCCAAGTTTAGTGGAATCATCATTATATATATGTACACACACATACATGATGCAAGTTTAGACTTCAGGAACAGAGTGATCCATCAGGTTTTTCATAATGCTAGTTGCCATCCTAAAGAAAAGGAAGAGTCATTCAGTTTTGTAAGACAACTGTAGAAGACCACTAAAGCTTCTGATCACTGTATCTTTGTCATTGCTAGCCCTTTAATAAAATTTAAAGGTTGGCCTTTTACTCCACTATTTTTGACAACAAATATGTTGCTACAGAAAGCTGCACCAAACTGCACACACAGAAGAGAAGGCCATGATACTCAACATTTTTGTTACTAACTGAGCTGTGTTATCAACATCTCTCAGGATGTGGGCATGTGTGTGAGCAGAGTAGTATCACAAGTATGAGGGAAGGAGGGCAGGGGGAATAGTGGCTGTTAGACTGAAAACTGTTTTGTAGAAAGAGCACACCAAGGGGGGGGGGGAAGAGACTCATTATACCTGAAGCATTATTAATTTCTAGGAACTTCAAAAATGTATTTTTGCAAGAGAGATTTAGCTTTAGAAAGCCACTGCTGCCAAAGGATTAGGAAAAAAAATAACTAAATCTTGCCAGAATCACATTTATGTCACCAGAATTAGTTGCATTAGTAACATTTTAGTTACAAGGTAACAAATACTTGGGTTATCCATGTACTTGAAAGTTCTCTGAAACTCAAGTTTAGTCAAAGTACATTTAGAAAGGGATTTTCAAGAGAAGTAAAGGCAAAGGAGCATCACTAACATATAAATAGTTTAAGAACAGAACCAACACACACTGGTTTGACTAAAACATCAGATTAAGCAAATTTTCAGAGTCCCCCTAGCACCGCTCCAGCCTTCATGTTAAGTTTGTAATCAGGTCTTAATCATGAGTACATTTTATTTAACCTACAAAAACCAGTCACTGCCAACTTGCTTATAATCAACACCACAGCTGCTTTGTTTATTACCTACCTCTTTATTATATATTCATAAATACTGGAAGGCATGACAGTAATGGTCACTACATTTCCAGCTGTTGCCAAGATGTCTGCAATCTGGGGGTCCTGTTATTAAACAAGAAGCCACGTTAGTCACCTTGAGTAACGTTGCTCATAAAGCAGCAGTTCAAGAGCATTTTCCAAACACATTTCATGCAGCTTAAGAGACCCACAACTCCTTGCTTGGAGTATTTAACCTTCAGGGCAAATCACTGAACCTGCAATACCACTTCACAGATGTTTGGTTATCAGTATCTTGCATGAACTGACTACAGAAGGGATACAGACATTATACACAGAATTCCTACTAGAATTTGACACAGGCTGGCAGGAGGAAGCTTATTCTTTGTTTTGCCAGCAAAGTTAGGCTAAAGATAAAAACTGAGGGTCAGCCTAGCCAGGTAGAGACAGAGAGGAAGAGAATGAGTTGCCCTGCCTACAGATACAAAACTGCAAAGAAGCCTCAAAACATACATGTCTCTCCAATCAAGTTGTTACCTCTCATGACTTACTTGCTTATTTTATGAATATTAAGCAGTATATTACAATCCTTTTCCCCTCTCCAAAGCACAATTACTACACGCACACAGAAAGCTCACAGCTATCCACACCCACCACATACTACTTATCTTACCTTCAATCCAATTATGTTCTGGCCATTAATTTCACAGATGTTGTGCTCTGTAAGAAGCCCATTTCTCGCAGCAGAACTGTCTTTCACTATTGAGGTTATTTTTCCATTCTTAAATATGAAACCAACATGCCCTGTGCTGTCCTTATGCATAGTAATAATTCGTTCAAAAGGCCTGTAAAACATTTAAAATGCAAACCATGTTTTCAGTCTACTAAGCCATGGAAAGAACCACACACTATTTCAACATCTGTGACTTACAAAAAGTAATTGTACTCTAAAAGACTCATACATCAACTACAATGAAAAGTAGTTGGGTTTAACTTCATGTTGTTCATATTGTTATATTAATATAGACTCGTTTATAAACCTTACATGTTTTCCTTGTTCTACAGACATTTCACCATCTGGATTAACAATAATACAAAAAGGTCCATTAAAAATTAAGTTTTCCCTACAAACATTACAAGGTAGGTAAAATAGTGCAGGAAGTTTTAACAACTGTAGGTAGACCACAGCATTCTGGAGTACAAGCCTTCCCCAATAACATTTCTACTGCTTGACAGACAATAAACCTTTAAATTGTGTCTTAAAGAACTAGTAAATCCAGGAAAGAGGTGGGGAGTTGGGCACAGAAGTGGTAGACAGAGCAGGTAATCTACTACCACAGTATTTTGATTCAATACATGATAGAAGTGGCTGCCCTGATAGAAGTAGCATGCCCTCCACTGGGTCAAACTTGGTTCTTAAACAAGAATAAACATTGAAAAAGCTTTGAGACATATACCTAGTCATATCATGTGTCATCTGTCTTCTCATAGCCTACAGACCTTACGTTGAATCTGACCTATTATTACTACATGCAACTAGCTACAAGCTCATTATTTACTACAATTAAAAATCTCTACTGGTTCATCAAGCATACTTTTAGCGAAACTGGCACTAATTCATACATAAGCAACAGAGTTCACAAGAAAACTATCATGCTAAATAAAAATGCAAATGTATTCATTAATACAGCAAATATTTTGGTACCATCTTTTATTGCTTTTTCAATTAGTATAAGCAAAAGTCAAGCTGTGTCTGGAAAAACCACAGAACTCTTGAATTCAGAGTTTAAATTTGACTTGTGCTATCACTCATTAGTTTACCTTGAAAAACGTTATGCCTCATCGTGGCCAGGCAAGTGTGCACTGGAAGTTTACAAGTTAACAAGTATTTTGACTGTTCCCCACAAAAGGAACATTTCTGAGGATCTTTACTATTGAAGTACATGGACAAACAGAGTTTGTTATGCCTGCAGTCCTGCTCAAGCAAGGGGAGACCCAAACCGCACAGAACTACTTCGAGATGGATAATGACAATCCATATCTGCAGTTGGCTTTACCTGTCCCGAATGATCATTGAAATCCTTTCTCCAGAAGCCTGTTTCAGAACTTTATGCGCTTTATCAGAACTCCATCCTGCACAGTTTTCACTGTTGATCTGCAGAACTTGGTCCCCAAACCGCAGCCCAGCGAGGGATGCTGGAGAGTTTGCCTGAACTAACTGGACAAATATACCCTACAAAAGAGGAAAAAAAAAGAGGGGGGGGTGGGTAAGAGAAAGTTATTCTTTAAAGATGAAGACCAGTGACAGAACAGACGGCCCTTTAAAGTTTCCCATTCTCTATGTAATACCAACCAAACAGACATAAAGACTTGCTAATTACCTCTCCTTAAGAGGCATTTTTGCAATTTCAGTCTGTTTCCAGATGTCTTTAAGAGACTGACAGATAATTAAAGCTACAATAAAGTTCAGAAATGGGCAACTCTGTTCTGTCTAGATCTCTATAGACATTAAAAAAAAAAACCACACGAGCATAACATTAACACCTTACTCGAAGGGGTAGATACTATTCTGTTTTAACAAGAAATCTGAACAACTGGATCAAGACAGACTAGTAGCAGATTTGCTTATCTCCTTGTGCATTTAACTAATAATTCCTTTGCCAGACATCAGAGTCTATATATAGCTGGAGAAATAGATCAGCAATGGTGGGAACTCTATGGCAGATTTTTCCTTCTTTCACAACCCCATTAGTTTTCAAACTTTTTATCAATTATGACTTGCTAGCACCTCAGGTAAAAAACCCAAAGTGTTAAAAAACTATTTCTAGTCAAAGTAAAGCATTTTCCATGTTGAGAATCAAAAGATACTGAAACAGAGAAGCTCCAGAGCAGGTTTAAGGATCTTCTTGTAGCTACATTCATGTTAAGGGAAACTTGAAAAAAGCCTGCTCTGAAATTACTCTTTATATACAGGTAAGATGACACCCTCACTATCCTTACTTTTCTCACTCCTCTATAAAAGAGGAGCTACTTCTAAGCCATGGGTGTTCTCTGCATACTGCTGAACTTCAAGTACCGCCCAGTGTTTCCACAAAGATAGAGACAAGAAGTCTTGAACTGCTAACAAGTATCACAGCAGCTCTGCAAGGACAGTTTCATGCTCTACAGTGGAAAAGAAAT
>VYZW01047618.1:3323-13981 GCA_013401315.1 Balaeniceps rex
TGCGGAAACCCTTCAGAGTCACACAAATCTACAGGGTTCAACTTTATCTCAGGTGTTGTCCATCATTACTAACAAACATGGATACAATGGTATAAAGCCTGCAAGTTATTATACCTAGAACTTAAATAATCATCCTTCTTTTCCTTCATACTTCTTTCCCAAAATCCCCAACACTGCAAGCTTTCCATAAACACATGTAATTCCAAGTTCTTACTAGACTGACTGTAAAAAAAAAAAATAGTCTTTAAGGAACAAAAAATGCCTTATTTTACTTTTTTTGATGACTATTGCAGCTTGCAATCTCACTTCTGTATTGAATATTTGGGGGCCACAACTTAATTTTGAGGGCAATTAAAAATCCTTTAAGGAATGAGTTCACTTGTGATACAGTTGCAAGTGATGTGCATAGTTCAGTTTTAAGCAAATCACATCACCAGTGCTGAATGGCACAGGAAAACGTTTATGCCTAATTATGGCTTTTGAAAACTACCTGCACTGTGAGTTTCAGTTAGACTCAAATTTTAAAGTTACAGTTTTATAATAGGATACCCCAGAAGTAAATAAGATCATCTGTTATTTTCTAAAGTTAATTCGTAGCTGAGGAAGATCTTGAATATCTCGATGTCTTCTCCTAAGAAATCCAGATGTTACTTACTAATTCTACATAACTTCCATAAATGCTGTATCAGGACCTTTCATAAATCTTGTATTTGAAACACATTCTTTCAAACACCTAATTTGTATTTCCAATACTAGCCTACACTTATCTAACCTGGTGTTACACTAGTGCTATTCTTAAACTACGCATTTCTTTAAAGCCACCTAGAAAACTGAAATACAAAATTAACTCCGTATGTGACTAAACCAAATATAAGAAACTGGAATGTTAAGGCACATAAACATGTCCTAGAAAGCAGCGGAATTGTAATGATAACTACCCAGGTAGAACATGACTATTTCAGGTATTTCATAATCACATCATCACAAACGAACCTTTCAACTGGAAAAAGAGCTGCAGTCCAGTCTGTTTCTGCACCGACAGAAACCAAGACCACATTCTCAGAATCACGCAACATACAAATGGATTTTTCACCATTATTAATNCCATTAATTTCTTTCTCCACCTTTTATTTCATACTGTCCAGTATAGATATTTATTAACTCTTACTAAGAAATGGGAGCAAAAGGAAAACTACTTGGCAAATACGCAAGTCTTGAAGACTGAAAATATTATCAGAAGCAAACTGAAGAAGTACTAGCAAAAATATTCATGGAAGGATCGGTTTGGTTTTATTTTTTTTTCTTCCGTTCTTTCCCAAATTCCCTTGGCTCTTATTGTAACAATGAATTCTTCGTGGATGCTATTTGTAGCATATTTGTAGATTATTTTTCAATGCTGAAAAAGCCAGCAAATATCCTGCTTTGGCTTTTTTCTCCTACCCCCCATGCAATTGTCAATGAATAGTAGTAAAAAAAAAAACACCGCACTGAAATAAAAATATATTGAGGCTACCAAGGACTAGACTTCAAGAGGATATAATAGAGTATCTGACCAAATTTCCTATAGTAAGTTTCACACACACACACAAAAACCCATAAACCTAAAGGATGTATTCACATCTAAGTGCACATTTACAAAACTTTTTTTTTTTTTTTTTTAAATAACTTCAGAGATGGCTACAGTCAGATTATGAAATTCTTGTACATTATCCAGCATGAGGTGCATGGAAAACATAACCTTCACAAATTTCTTACAGCATGAAAATATAACACCTTGGTGTTATATTTTATGCTTTTCTTTCTCCGGCTACAATCAAAACTGAATATCCAAGTAGTAATGTGACATACTCTTGCTTTTTATTTATTTATATAGCAAAACCAATCATGTCATTTCAATATAAAATTGAACACAATCAGCTACAGTACAGCACTTGAACAAAATTTAAGAATTCACATACACAGCATATGAATGTTCCTCAGTTTCCCTGAACAAAAAATAGTACTAACTTGGACAAAGCCAAATACTCTAAAAGATGCAAGCTGAATTGCTCATCTACAGTTTAAAATGGCATTTAGCAGGATGTAAGTTCTTGCAGCCAGAAAAGAAAGCCCTTAGAAGCATGCATAGGAAGTTTCATTAAAGAGAATGATTTTGTTTGAGAACTGGAAGGAAGAGGCAACTCAGAAGTGTAACAAAATTTGCCTTGCCCTCTGCAAAAACCACAAAAACATCCAACCACAACAAACACAAGATTTACAAAATAAAAACACTGCAAGACACAAACACGAAATAACTAGAACTGGTACTAAAACAGAAGATTAAAAACGCAAGAGGGACACAGAAGAAAAATTTTGAGTTAGAAAGACAAATCATCACTCAAGTTCAACCTTCCACCCTGTTTTAAAATAAGAGAGTTCTTCAATATTGTAGATTATTTCCATCTTCTCTCCAGAAGGGAACTAATATTTTGCACTGCTGTTACCATTTTGTTTTGTAATTTAAAGAGACATAACAAGCTAATAATATTTACTTGTAATTACTGGAAGCAACTTGTAAGTAATTGTGATTGTTTAAGGACAGGCAATCTATTTCATTTAATGCAACTGACAGTCATATTTGCAGTTCTGCTTTTTTATTAATTGCATATGACCTTCCCCAGACCAATAATTAATTTTTTCCCCCAAGAAGTTCTGGCTTTAAGCGTTCAGTTTGCTTCCTAAGAGGTAGAAATAATTTATAATAAATAATATTTTTAGCCTTTATTACTTGGAAAAGCTATCTTTAGGCATAGTTACAGCTTTTTTTTAGTCTTTTCTTAGGTTTGAAAAGTAACGGGACAAAAAAATCCCTTAACCCAAACTTTATAACTCATCGGTTTCTTTCCCCCTTTTTTTTTTTTAACTTTAAAAGAAGCAGTACAATCAACTTACCCTCTTTGCCTTTGAATCTTTCCTGATCATATCTGTTGTAGGCAGCCGGAATAGGTTGCTTATTTCGTAAAGTGGGATCCTAAAACAGTTTAAATAAGATCTGTAAAACATACTAAAAGATATCTGATGGTTTTTGAACTTCATAAAGTATTACATGGAACTGCTCACGAGCATAAAATTAGTTCACTTTTGTAGGAGTTTCAATGCATTTGAAAACTTCTAATACGTTTCCCTTCAACATCCACTTACAATCTTACAGAAACAGAGTTTAGAAGTACATACTGAAAGCAATTACAACAACCTGAGGCAAAACTAAAGCAGCAGTAACAAACTACATTAGCTAAAATCTGTAAGTTTTATGAAATCACTGAGTTTTTGTAATATCTCAAGAATTAGCAGGGGAAAAAACCTGTCAACTGACAACTCATGATTAAGCCTTCAGCCACACACTCAAAACGTTCTTTGCCAGCCTGATTAAGCTAAAATTCTGCTAAACCTACAGAATAAAAACAAATTTGGAGGAAAAAAGGCACTGTGGGAAAAAAGTTTAAAAAAAAGCATGAATCTAGAGGCACACTAACAGTCTTTTTCATGGCTGACTTAGGTATGTATTCACAACTATTCTGAATGGGACATTTGAATAGTCCCGTGCACAATTTACAAAATTCAACATAAAGCAAATATTTAAATGTTGGAATTCATCTTGCTATTTAATTTAGTTCTTTGTTAAATGCAGTAGCAGCAAACCAAATCCAAGTATGATTAAATAGCTTTTATAGCAGACTGCCACTGAGTTCAAGAATATATTAGGTTTAATAGAACTCAACAGTAAACACCACAATACAAAACAAATCCTGTTTAATACCTAGATAGACTTGAACAATAAAGCTCTAAGTCTATCCTCCTGATTTATTACAGGCAAAAGAAAGCTGGTTCAAGCTGTTCCCACTCATGAGTCATGTTCCAGATTCTTAAACATTTGCTACCCTATCTGTCAGAAAAACAGCAAAACATTTTGTTTGAAATGGCAGTAGTCTCATCTAATATATTTTTTGCAAATAGATGCAGGATGTCGCTAGTGTTTGATAGATGCAGAAGCTGGCACTAGCAGTTTAATCTCTAAGTAACACGAACATACTGAACAAATGAAACTAATATATTCAACTCTCTAAATACCAATAAATGTAAGTTAAGTCAAAGAATATCTGTGAAGTTATGCTTCAAAGTTGTTCACTCATTGGAACTAAACCAAAACAAATTTCATATTTAATAATGACAAGACACGGCCTTCACATTCTTCAAAGTGCTGGTCTTACCGTTGGTGCTGTATTTGGTGCAGGTCTTTGCTCAGGTGCTCGGCCTTCTTCTCTGGCTTTTACTGATTGAAGAATTGCAAAAATATTCTTGGCAAAGTTCTGAAAAACACATCAGATACCCATGAACCTTGCTATCTGCATTCCACGTAATAACAACACAGGTAGAAGACACAATTTGGTTAACTTGTGCTTCACAGAAAAACAAAACTGGTGTACAAATTTTGTAAATAGATGTTTTCTGATTATTTTTCTGTGTCAGGATCCAACCATAAACAGAGTTTTAAGGCATCATTGCTACCCCCTATTCTTTAAGGCCCAAACTTGCTAAATCTAACTGGCTTCGTTACAGCACAAGCTAAACGAAACTCTTCACAAAGGGCTTGTAAACTAATCTCCTTTTCCCCTCTTGCCTACCATGCCCTTACAGTCCCTTTGGAACTCTTTGTGCTGTAGTAAGAAGGAAAAACTTTTACCCAATATTTCCAGGACAAGTCTCATCTCTGAGGCCCATGTATCTATCTGCTAATCTATCCTGTCTGCTCACTTTTGGCCTCCTGACAGGATGTCTCGGGCACAGTCCCTCTGTCTGCCTAACCCTGCGCTACAAGCAGCTTTCCTCCACCCAAGCATGCTCAGCTTCTCTAAGCTGCTCTTAGAGAAGAGTCCTTGTGAACCCTCAGGAGGCTTTCCCTGGCCCTGCATGGAGCAGCTGAGGCAAGGCAGACAGGCAGCCACCTCCTGCGCTTTCCATCAAGGCTCTTGAGCAGAGCAGAACATGCTTCAGCTGGTTGTTAACGGTTGACAGGCACAAACCTGTCACATTGTGGTGCTGTTCTTTTAATATTTATTTTGAATTATGACTTCACTCCATTTGGCACCAAGTAATTTAAACAGTAGAGCCTTCCATTTTAAACTGGAGGAAGCAAGTACAGAAATCACATTCATAAATCCTTGATTCAAGAGTGATCCAGGACATTCTAGTAACTTCATACAGCGCTTTTTCAGATAACCTAGTCATTGAGGCACAACTGAACAAATATTATCAATCAAGGTTTTTAAAACATATTCCTCCTGGTAATATTAGTAGGACTGCTTTATTCTAAACAAAAATGTAAACACTAATTAAACTTTTGAAAGGCATACGCTTATTACATTACCACTAAATAGGCATTTTAAGCTATAGAGATATGTGTACACAATGTCTGTCCTTACTGACAATTTTCAGTAATGGTTCATCAGTAAAAGAAACCTTTTATCAATTAAGGAAAATGGCTTTTTTACTGGTTCAGAATAGTATAAAGTATTCACAGAATGCTTAGATCCTTCCAGAGTATTGTATGCTAACACTGAAGTGGTGTTAATTAACACCACTGGCATTACGAAACAAATGCATGAGTTACAAAACTAAGACTTCTGGGGTGAATTTTGTAGAAATTGTTTAGAGCAAGCTATAATGCAAAGCTTCTCTAAGCTTGTTCACTTGACTTCAGTCAGGATGTTGTCAATCTGCTCCAAGCCAGAGGGGCAGGAACTGGAAGACCACCAGAACCCACTTAAAAAGGCAAAGCCATTCCTTGAGCAAACCCAGTTCTTTTCACAAAGACTGAAAGAACTCATACAAAACTGTATTTGAAGTTCTTTTCAGTCAGAAAAATCCTGGGGCGGGGGGCGCAGCGCAGGAAACAACTTTAAAGAACTGTGAGCCATGCACATATCAATTATACAAGGATACTCAAAATCGGCTCTGTTCCTCAGAAAATAAGTCTAGCTACATGCTTTTACTGGAAATTCAGAGGTTTCTCCCAAACCATGGACTGGGCAGCATATCAATCACAATTCTTGTCATTGCTGTGCTTCATCACATACTGTCTCTTGGAAACGACAAGCTACTCAAGTCTTCTGAAATTCAGGAGGAACTAATTAAATAACAAGAGGAGTAATTTTATCAAGAGTGATTGTACATGTAGAAGCAAAGTCTTCTTTCAGTCAAAAGGAAGCTACAACCAGTTTTCACATCCGTATTTCATTCATAAAACCTACAGTTAACATACTCTTAAAGTAAGCTTAAATTTCAAATTACGATTTTTTCAAAAGCATTTTAGTATCTCAGGTTTTAATAGCCTGAAATTGCATGTCTTGGACCAAATTTTGAATTCTTTCAGGTAAAAAACCCCAGGATTTTCTCCCATCTGCTGAAAAGAAGTCACTAATAAACACGGAACTACAAAGTGTTCTTGCTGATGTCTTTTTTGCACAGCATAAAAATGCAGGTCCCCCAAGACCACAACTAATATCTGTTTGGAAGGGGAAAACACAGCAGTGTTTTAACAAGCACTCGAAATAATATCATCATCTTGCTGTTCATTGGTTTGGTCGGGGATGTGGGATTACATTACCGTGACAGAAAAAATGATTGAGCAGGAAGTCCACTGCAGGTACCAACTGATTTGCAAAGCCCTGCAGAATTGCGAGACCACTACGTTTTCATTGTTCATCCCTTCAGAGATCAGAATATGAAAATCCCCTAGCTTCTGCCCTAGATTTAGTTAAACTTAATAGCAAATGCAACATTTTTATTACCAAAAACTTCTGATCTGGGGGACAGAGCAAAAAAAAAAAGGGAAAAAAAAAAAAGAAAATACCTGTTTCTCTGCACTGTCTTAAAATAATTTGAACATGCTTTAAAAACAATGCTTAAGAAAATCCTTAATATGTAAAAGGACAATTCCATCAATTCTTGTTGTTAGCTGCCTCAAGTGCTGCTACTCTCATGAAGGCTCTCTCTGTTGATTCCAACCATGTCTACACCTAATAATAATTCATCACTTGGGGGAGGGGAGGGGGGAAGAGGCAAAATGTTTCAGCAACTACCAAATTGGGCTTTCGATATTTTCTTAAATAAAGCCCTATTGTAATAGATTTTTCCGCCCATCCTCACTCATGCCTCTAAAAATAAGCCTCATGCACTAGATGTAAATCCGAAGGGAAAACAATGGTAGCCAACAGATGATCAATAACAGCACCTATGGTCAGATAAACATAGTCAATCATCTTACAGAAAAAGTCACAAGTCACACGTATTCTTTAGGAAAGCCTGCAACAGTATGAAAATTCTCCAAATTTACTGGCACAGATGCTCTAATCCCTAAGCCAACACAGTGACTAACACACACCAAGTCAAGTTACTATCATTGGTGTTAATTTAACACCAGGCTGTTTGAGGAGAAATACCAGAGCAAGTAACGTCAGCCTGCTCTGCTGGGGGAGACTTAATGAAGTGACATCGCTATCAAAAACCCTTTTATAATGGAAGTACTTCTGTTGAAATATATGACAATTTATTCTGAAAAATGGCAATCTTCATTCTCCAACCTACATTTAATTTCTGCAACTAGCCATAACCCTAATGCTCATTAACAAAGACTTCTAGTCACAAAAGCAGCTTTATCAGGCTAAAAAAAAAAAAAAAAGAAATAATCTTTAATAATGATCAAGGAGAAATATCGATTTCGACTTCATAGGAAACAATTCTTGAGGAAAAAAAATTACAGAAAATATACTTCATCTCAGTCATCTGAACAAAAATAAAAGATTAAATCTAACATATAAAACTAGAAGCATATACACTGTTACACAGCATGGCTCATACGGCTTCCTATAGCTGAGCTGTAACCAATTTTTAATCAGATTTTACATTCTGGTATTTCACTGCACACAGAGAAGAACTTAGGAACAACCCTCTAAACTCAAATAAATTCTTATTTGAGCTGACAATAAGGATTTCTTGTTGGACACGCATCCCAGGATGATTAAGAGCTGCAGAATACTATAAAGATTGTCCAAACTTATAGTAGCGCTGGAGAACGAAGAATCAAGCCCTTACCACACTTCACATGTTTGCTTGATATGCTCAGACATACTAAGTCCTTTGCAGTCACTGACAGACTGAAAAGCATGATGCAGTACCAGAAATGCAATATTCTCATCACACATTTTCAGCAATTCCTGTGTACTGCATGACATGAAAAATGTAAATAGTATTCAGGTGGTCTTGTGAAAGTACAGCAGAAATTAAAAAATTGTTCATATGGAACATGAACTGATGAACTGTATATTTAAAAGAAAACATTTTGCACATTTAAATTTAAAGCACATATTTAAACCTGGAGCCCTTCATTTACGGCATCACTCTCCTATGCATAAAAATCTGTATCTTCAACTTGTAAACTGTTCACCAACATTGACGTTGATCTTCTCTCCTTCTTGCTCTTCTAATTTAAAGACAGTCCTAAAGCATTGCATTTTATATTGTGTGCTAGGTTGCCCTCCAAATCTAAGGTTGGACATACCCAAGATTGATAATCAGGGACAGTCGCAAGCAACTGCAAGCATGCAAATACATTGGTAGAATGGCTACATGAACTATTGGTATTTTCTGCACTGTGCTTATTCAGACCATAAAAATTTCCATCATTTCTGACCCAGCATCTTTCCTCTCCTTATAGAAGAACCCTTCGGATAAAGACCACAGCTAGAAACATGATCTTGAATTATACAGTTGTGATGAAGCAAATCCTCCTTTTTGAATTACATACACATGCACCTCTCCCATTTTTCTTATCTGCTTTCATTTGAGTGACATGTAAAACGCACAAGATGCTCAACTGCACTGACAGGCATGTTTGCAGAGAGCTCACGATACCTCTCAAACTGTTCTCCATACACTTTTGACCTGTACATACCATACTACAGTAAGTCACACAACAAGCATACTACCACACAGATGATTTTAAAAAGAACCACCTAAATAAACAGGTTGCCTTAGTTCTGCTTTCAGGACAATAGTAGTTTAAAAAATTCACAATAAAGTACTGGAATTTATATAGCTAACCAACTGAAGCAGAGTACATGGCTATTTTTTTTAAGCTGTCAGATTAGGGAACCTATAAAAAACTATTAATAAAACTGAACTTCTTACTAACTGCTGGGGAAAAAAATAAAAATCAGACACTCACTTTCACAAAAAGTTACTCTGGGAATCAAATAACATTTCTTTATGTTCCAGTCAAAAAGTTCATTTAAGTATTACCATAGTCTACCGCACTGAACTGAAAACATAGCTATTAGCCCTGTGTATTTGTGGACTATGTTTTCAGTAACGAGTTCTACTCCTCACTTGGTCCGTATTATCTTCACTAAATTTTTATAGCAAGAGTATTCTATGAAAGACAACCAAAACATTTAGTTTGAAATAGCACAAAGGCCAATTCAGAAGTATGAAAGAGCAGCAACACTGCATCCTGAAGACACAGCACAGCATAAAATCTGCTCAAAATTTCCCTTCATACATAATCCGAGTAATTTCTCCTATGAATGCAGCATATGGAAATGTATTTTTTTTAATAGTTATAGAAGTAGTGCTTAAGAATGGTGAAGTTATTTTACAGCTGACTTAGCTAAATTTTCTTTCAGGAAACATAATGCTTTAGTCTACAGAGTTTTCTGACAAATTCAAGGTACCTATTTACAAAACAAGATTCATTATTGCTCAATATAAATACAATTTTTATAATGTGGCCCATCTTTCCTTTAAGTGTTGTATTCAAAACACCTGTACTAGTGCCTAGCAGCAATGTAACAGTCTTCCCAGTTTTAGTAAGTAAGCTAATATAGGATGAAGTGGAGTTTGGGAACTTAAGCTATACCATGCACTAATGAGAATACTAGTTGCTATTAACCTGGCACACCTTTGCCTTTTCAATTTTGTTATTAAATTCACCACTATTGTGAATTTCAAGAACATAGAACAATTCTGCCACCTAGAGCCCATACATAAAGTTGCTTTTACAATCAAATAATTTCTTTTAAAATATCCAAAATTTTATTCTCAGACCTTTCAGCTGTCAAAAGTGATTAAAATACTATATTAGTCTTGCTATAAAATTATTTTAATTTAAATATTTTCCAGTTACAAGATCATATAAAAGAATTTACTGAAATTGTGATAACAACTGTAGTATTAATCCCCTCACAGGTGACTTCACTAGAAAGAATGCTCAAAAGGTATCAGAACAAAAATGAGAACTGAAAGTAACTGTAAAAGCGATTTCTCACAGCTCTTACTTCAAATATGTTAGTTACTATTAAAGGGATCAACCCTATGAATTAAAAACATTAATTTAAAAAAAATAAAGTATGCAAATACTAACTGCAGTGGTAATATTTTCCAGGTGATAACACAAAACTAAAAATATTGACCACCATAAAGATGAGACTCATTTGGGGAAAATGAAAAGTCCTGTACATAATACTTATGTACAGAAAACCACAAAAGAATAACATTCTGAAATAGTTCAGAGCAAGACACTGTATTAAATAAATTTGCAATTGTGGGTTACATCCAAGGTAAAT
>VYZW01047625.1:1014-20736 GCA_013401315.1 Balaeniceps rex
AAACTATATTTACTACACCAATGAATCTGAAACAGAACACCACATACTTTACTTAATAATAAATAACAGTACCTAAACCTCATACCAGCTGCCCTTTGCTTTGTGTAGATTATGGCAGAGGTACTCCTCAGTCTGTATCATAGAAGTAAAGTATTTTACTGCTCCTGGAAAACTGTTTAGATTTTTTTGCCTGAACTGTTCTTCTTTCCCTTTCCAAAGCCCTCACTACCCACCCAAACTTCCTCNCTGCCATTTTGAGGTATTACAGATGTCTGCACTTCATATGCTCTGCCATCCATCCTTGTCATATTTTTATCAACACGTTAACATTTCTTCAATGTTTTCATTTACTGGAAAATATTTGCTTACCTTCAAACATAATTTGTTTTGCTTACCTGCTGAAACAAGAGTTTTGTTAAATATATCACTAATTATTTAGTGCAAGAGATGGCAGGCAGAGGTTTTGAAAGGCAGGGAACAGGACTGGATGTTGGCAGCTGTGGCATCTTGACAGGGATGTTTGTGGGAGCCTGCAGCATTTATATCCGGGCTATGGCTGAGTCTTGAACCCTCACAAATCAGTGAGGCACCTCCGATTAGGACAAAGCCTCTTTGACAAAGAGCTCTCAGCTCCTGCTGGGCACACTTAACCTCTCATCCAGGAAAGAGGAATATGGCAGGGCACCTCTGAAAGGCTGTTGATTTTTCATTGATTCACGGCATATTCACTATGTTCTGCTGCAAAGGCTGCTGTAGAGTAAACCTAAGTGCCGTGCTCGTTGTGTATTTTCAGATCTGTAATCAACCAGAAAAAAAATTAGAAAAAACAGCAAAGTTGGATGCCTGTTCTCAGAGTTCCCAAGAGATTAAGATGACCATGCTGCTTGAGACAGGCAGGTGAGGCAAGAGTTCAGAACTGATGATGGTAATAAGAGCTAGAAACGACACTTTCCTCCTACAGCGCATCTCGAGCAGAACCATTGCAGAAGGAAACTTCTGTCCCAAAACCTTTTCTTCCTGTTCCCTCCTCTCCATCTAGGTAAAAAAAAACATGGATTTCCAAGGGCTGCCACACTGATAGGAATCTGAGTGGAAAAACATGCTACAAGCAAGACCAGTCTGGATTTTTTTTCCCCATTTTAGACTTCTTTTTTAAATTTTTAGCTTCTGTGGGTGATTTCAGGAGGCTTTGGCACAAAACTTGATTTGAGGGATCACTGCCCACTATTAAAGGGCCTGGAGGGTATCTAGCACAGCAGGTGCTCTCTCAGGTAAGATAGGAAAGGTCTGGGTGCAGAGGGCCTGGTCATTACTGTGGGCACAGGTCTGAGCTGCAGGTAGCCTGACCACTGTCCAGATAGCAGAGAGGAAAGTAAGACCTCCCTCCCCAGAACCACTGTCACACATTTTAGCCCTGGAGTGTGGAATGACCTTCAGCTTGCTACTCTGTTGACTAATTATCGAGAAGGGGAGGAAAACGTAATGGTTTCCATAGCTAAAGGCTGCATTTCCTTGAGTTGGATGTAGGGAAATCACAGGAGGATGTACACTTTACACTTCACACCAGGGCAAGAAGAGGGAACATGCCTATCTGCAAATCCCTTGAACAAATGAGACATTTCTGGAGAATGAAAGACATATTCCAAGAACAGCCTGATGTGGCTACAAGCTTAAGAAGATTTTGTTCTACCTCTGCAGGTACAGTACCGAGGGCTCTTTCAAATGATCACTGTCCTGGGGATTGGTGGAACATTCCAAATTGGCTTTCAAATTTCTACAATCACCTACATGTCTCAGGTAGGCAAAGACGCACATGGCACACTGGTTAATGGTGGCACTGAGTCTACATTCCTGCTTGAGGATGCTCCTCTGGCAGTCAGCAAGGGTTTAATCACAGTACTCTCCTCTCACGATTCTTTCCCATTACTGTGCTATCATGTAAAGCAGAACATGTTAGTGTGTTGAAAACAGAAGAAGAGAGAGAGACCTGCAAGTTGTTGTTTATAGAACTGTTCCTCAGAAGATGCACGCTGACTGGGATGGCATCTGTCTCCCCTATAAACCTACAGCACATGTACCTACTTCAGTGGTCTCATTTGACACAATTCTTCACTACAAGTCCATGCCTCAGTCCCTCAGACTTCAAGGACAAAAAGACAAAGAATGAACTCCTTTTAATGGCAAAATGAACACACCATACTCTATTACACTATGTCTATTAGCTAATGCACACTTTTAGAGTCTTGATGAAATAGTGACTTTAGCTGAAGCAACAAAATTATGTTCTAAATCTAATAAAATACATGCACTGGAGTCACAGTTACTGTTAATGAAAATTCTTTTTTCTGTCTCAGCATGTTAAGGCTTTCATTAATGAAACTTGGCTGGAGCGATACGGCTACCCCATCCATCAGGATAACCTCTTGTTCCTATGGTCTATCACCGTGTCCATCTTTGGTATAGGAGGTCTCTTAGGTTCTTCAGGAAGTAGATACCTGACTGTCAAGTATGGCAAGTATGTATGTTTAAAGACAATTTGTCAACTGAATCTTAGCTTAAGGAAATGACAGTTGAGATTTTAAACGTGAGACAGACTTTTAGGCTTAGTCATGGCTGTAATACAGCCAGCTTAGCAGTGGTCTCAACAGATTTTGCTGCTTCTTGCTCTTGTCCTGTGGCACAGGCTAATCAACTCTGCTGCCAGCCTCTCACACCACACACAGTTACTCAGGTTGGGTTAGTCTCGGCAAGGCAGCCCCCCAGCTGAAGATAGAATGGGTTTCTTGGAGTCACTACTCAAAATATCGCAGCATTGAGATGCTCCTGAGTGCTACATCAACATGTTTCATGATGGATTTTCAAGTGCAGAAAAGCTTTAAGACTTTTCTCTGCTACAAAATGCAGAAGTGTTCCCAAACTCCCAGGTCTAGCCATGTGCCAAGGCACACTGTGAGTCCAGAGTATCCAGTGCCAACAGTGTGGAAGGGCTTATTTTGTCCTGGACCACATATGTATAATTTCACAAAGTTAGCAAGACAATTTCACCCAAGACATCCTACATGCCAGGAGTTTAAGTGCCATTTCCCTTCTGATTTACAAAAATTCTTCTTACTTTCTCGTGCTTACAGAAAGAAGTGTCTCCTGTGCAACAATCTGCTCATGATAGTGGCAGCATCCATCATGGGCTGCAGTAAAATAGCCCAGTCCTTTGAGATGATTCTAATTGGACGCTTCATGTGTGGAGTGAGTGCAGGTAAGTGATTTCTCCCACAGGTCAGCAGCTGTCCCAAAATTTTACATCTTTATTCAAAGTAAGTAATAACCTTCCACTAAGAAAATAAAATATTAAAGTCAGTAATCCCTTGTCAGAAGATCTTCTATAACAACCAGCAATAAAAAGCATAATTACTACTAATTTCGCCGATACCAAATGAAATTCAGCTTTGCCAAGTGCATAAATATTCAGAGCTGTCAGGAATGTTTTGATACAATATGAAACAAGGGTTTTTTTCTGATGGAAAAATATGTATAATATTATCTTAATTTTGGTTAACAGTACAGGAAATTATATGGTACGTGGTTTAAAGCTAGTATTTTCATAAGGCTCCAGAGAACCAGACTGTTCAAGGCCATGGCCATTTAATTTTGACTCTGAACATATTTCAGGAATGTTCTACAAGGGTATTCAACCTGCTTCAAAGCAGTAAGTCCTTGGGGCTAGTACAAAGAGCTGGGCATAACCAAGCAAAATCACTCCTGGCAGGTAGACCACATGCAGCAAAACCATCCTGTGCTGGTATCTATGCCTTGTATTTGTCTCCTACACAAAAAGTTGCTTTCCCATTCAGTCTGGATACTCACAGGGATGCCTATTTTAACTTATTTCATTAGAAATTAATGTCTATTTTTCAAATAACCAATTTTGTACATTGCTTCTCTGACATACAGTTATATTGAAGAACTACAGTTGTATTTTGAGAACTACTCACAGGGGCCCTGCTGTGGTCTAGAACCTGTACCATGCCTCATGCAAAGACGCAATTTTTGTTAAAGAGATTGCATATGTACATTGCTTTGCCATCACATAAAGCCAGGAGAAGAACATGTTGCTTTCAAAACAGATAGAAGGGCCTGTGACCACCATATCAGGAAAAAGCTCTTGTTCCCAGACTAGTTTTCAGCATGTGTGAGTTATTAAGTACTTCACATATAGCTGGAGACATCAACTCTGCCTGAAATAATTCAAATTATTTCTGAACAACGGAAAAGAAATACTTGTGTCTCCCCCTAAATCATGTACAAATCAACATTGAATATAGCACTGTATATTTTAATCTACTATGGGTCTGCCATACAGCTTTTCTATAGCATTGTGTCAGAAAAGGTTGAGATTATGTCGGTTAACTACAACTATATTAAATATTACTACAGGGTGTGTAGTTATTCAGCACTTGCATACTCTGTGTCCTTTAAAATATGCTAAGGCTCACAAGAGATGCTATGATAAGGCTACACCCCAAAGGGAAAACTGTACATTTCCTAAGATCAGGAAACTGCACTATGAAAAGAGAACCAAACACTTTTGTAGAAAAGGTTAGAAAATCTAGTACTGGAAAATCTCATACATGGATTGAGGTATGAGAAGCAATTCGGTGCATGAGGGAACTATATTCTGTAATGCTGAATTATTTACATGCAATTTTATTTCCAATGGTTATGAATGTCTTCTTTCTTCTCTCCCATAATTCTCCCCTCACCTCAAGGTCTTTGTGTTCCTCTACAACATCAATACGTTGGAGAAATTTCCCCTAAGAAGCTACGTGGATTTGCAAACTCTACTTCCTCTTTCTTTTGGTCACTGGGAAAAGCCGTAGGGCAAATTTCAGGACAAAGGTATAATACAATTGATTTCGCACCCAATCAGTTTCTGGATCCCCTCTACACTTTGCTTCTTCCTCTGCTTTTCCATCCATTCCTTTCTCTCCTCAAAACCAATGCAATGAATTTTTATTCTACACACATGTTTTATCCCTGCCAGGGAGCTGCTGGGCAGCCAGTCCCTGTGGCCCATGCTGATGGCTTCCTGTGGACTTCCAGCACTGATCCAGCTGGTCACTCTGCCCTTCTTCCCTGAGTCCCCACCGTATCTCCTCATGCATAAAGGAGACCAGGAAGGCTGCAAAAAAGGTAATTAGGGGCTCCAGGTTCCTGTTCCTCACTTGACTTTCAATCATTTTGTGATGTTTGCTCTCCCCATACGGAAAAAAATAAACCAGACAAAGTTTCTCCCTGCTCGTTTCCAAGATGACTCTGTGAATACCTACTAAGTATGTTTTTGTTGTAGTCCCCACAGAGAACATGAAACTACTTCTCTCTACAGTTCTGTATTACAAAACCTTTCACATTCAGCTGACACCACCTGCGCTGTCAGTCTGAAATGATAAATGGCTGTTTGCACTGCAGGGCTCCACAGGGCACCCCTTAGCTCTGGTTGCTGGCTGTGTACCCTGCTCGTACCCTGAGAGAAGGAGGAAGGAGAAAAGTAGGACCCATGGGCAGGGAGGGAGTCATTGTGCACCCCACTAGGCCCCTCTGTCAGAACAGGTCCCTCTGTGCCGCAGGGGACCAGGGCTCTGGAACACCCTATGAGACATCTCCGCCTCACACCACAGCCACAGCCCATGCATGCTGTGCTGCCAGACACGTGCATCACCTACTCAACAAGCACCTTAGGCAACAAACAACAGAGACAAATTAACATGGCAGGTCTTGCTCTCCTTCTCCTCCACAGCCATAAGGCAGCTTTGGGGTGAAGGCCATCACCAAGCAGAGATTGATGACATCATGAAAGAGAAGGCAACAATGAAAAACACCAAGATCTTGAGTGTCCTGGAGCTAATGAAAGAACAAGCTTTCCGTTGGCAGCTGTACATTATAGTTATTCTGACTGCCACAGTTCAGCTATGTGGCATCAATGCAGTTGAGTGTATTTCCCCCTTAAAGTCTCAAAACACTTATTGACAACCTTAAAGGAGACATCATGGCTCCCAGGAGTTCCCTCCATTTTTCTGAGGCTTCTCAGGCCATAACTTGCTGTCTGCCAGCCTTCCTACAGGGCTGCAGCAGCAGTCTGCAAAGATTGGCCGGGCTCTTCACGTGAGATCCCTTTGCCCATCTCTTGGTCCATGCTGGAGTTACCTTCCTTGGTAGTTAGGCTTATTTAACAGCCATTTTTGGAAGCTGTTTCAAGGCCCCAGAACCCACTCTTACAAATGATCCCACCCTATATCGGCAAAATCTGCAGTGCAGCTTTATGTTACTGCTCCCTGCAACTGCTGCTACTTGCCCCCCAGCTCTTATCATCCTAAGATGTTGGAATGGCAGTATGCTCACTCCACCTTTAAAGCTAATCAATGAGAATACTCACCGTTCTGGCAGCTTCTACAGTTCTCCCCATCTTCCTCACAGCAGCACTTTTCTGGGATTGTTTTGAAGCCACAGCTTTGCAGTTGCCTGCATGATTCTTCTACCTCTAACATCAAGATGCAGCTGTAAAGCAAATACTCAGCTAAGTCTAACACAGCTTAAACTGGAATCTTTACCATCTCAACATATCTCCAAACAGTAGCAGAGATACTTGAAAAGAAAAGATGCTTGTTTTACCCCTTCATGACTCCATAACGCATGCTCTTCTTTCTTGAGAATATCCTACAGTGATGTTTTTGGATGGGCTCCAGAAGAGATGATATACCTGGCTGTTTCTGAAAGCACCTAAATCAGGACTCTGCAAACCTAATTACACTGCAGCAGCTGGAGGTCCTTTTATCCCAGCATTTTATCTTTTACCAAATTAATTAATTAATTACATTTTGTAATGTTTTTGACTGCCAATAAAGTGAATACTACCAAAAAGAGTGCAGAATTCTATCTCACTCCAAAGCTGAGCTGCATGCTCCTTGGTTAGCAGCTCCTATCCAGGGAGGGCAGTGACACACAGGTATGGGTAAAAAATAAATTCTTTTCTTCTCTTACTGTTTTATGGCTTTTTTCCAGATTTACTTTTATACTTTTGAAGTCCTCCAGACAGCCGGCTTTGATGAAAGAATGATCTCCTATATGACCCTCTGTGTTGGACTCTCTGAACTTGTAGCTACTGTAGTCTGTGTAAGTCACATTACTATGAGAATGGGTCACAGTTTGCTCTTCTGGCACTGCTACCAGTGTGATTTCTGTCCTTCAGAGCTCCATCATTGAGCGACTGGGCAGGAAAGTGCTCCTAAGAGGAGGCTATTGGATCATGGGTTCACTGCTAGCTGGTATCACCGTGACTCTCTCCCTACAGGTAAGGAAACATGGCAGATCTTTCCATTATCTATTCTATTTCTAACCTCTGCTCACAGGCAGGATTGTGCTACTGAGAGAGGAAAGTGAGGCTTAGAAGTGCCAAAATAACTTCTGTGTTAACAGCTTACCCTCTGCGAGGGGAATATCCTAAAGATCAAGCTTGTCTATACATAGGATTAAACCCTCTCTCAGCAAGTACTCTCTTGTGCTCCTGCCTTCCTTTCAACATGATCCCATGAGCCCAGCAAGGAGCACATAAAACACTGGAAGACTAGCACTGATTCCTGATTTCATCAGACTGCAAGGACCGAACACTGGCCAGCATAGAACAAAAGACGGTCCTAGGAAAATGGCCCTTTCTATTCATGCAGTTTTTAACAAGTAACAATAAAAAAACAGACTCTCTGCATCAGCTAATTTGAAATTTAACTTTGCTGCAGAAGATACTGGGAATGCACATATCTGTTCACAGACTGGAGACTAGTTCACCTCTATAACAGAGGTAGCTTCTTCAGAAGCTGTAGCTTCTTCAGAAGCAAGTCTCCTGGGTTACCAGTATTCATCCAAGAGCTACTCTATAGATACTACTGTAAAATTAGCCTTGAAGCAAGGTGGCAGCAGACTTCTAGTTTTGCTTCATTCATGAAGGATCTCAAACACAGGAGAGAGAAATCTTTTTTCCTAAAGCATCGAGTCTCATATCTTCTTGACTAAGATCTAGGAAAGTTCCTTTTCAGTACCAGCTATTGAACACATCACTTAACAAAAGTGAAGAATTATATGATTTGGCCTTCCCATATCTCTAAGGGTTGGGGGAAGCACCGTGGGGTCAAGAAGAAAGGAGGACAGGGTGGAAAATTACTACTCAGAATTCCTTTAATTGAAGCTGCTAGCAAACCTGCTTCTCTGCTCACCTAACAAAACCCTCACTGCTGCATCAACAGAAAAAAGCACACACATTTCTCTGCCAGTTCCCTCACAGTGTATATTTTTTCTTGAGGTGACAATGTTGGAAAACAAGCAGCTTTTCTTACCTATTGTTATCAACAGATTTCACCCAGAAGTTTGTTATGGTTTTCTTCCCCCAGGATTGGTATTTCTGGATGCCATACTGCAGCCTTTGTCTGATCATCTTGTTTGTAGTTGTCTTTGGAGTTGGGCCAGGTGAGTACTTCATTAAAAAGAAATAAAAGAATCGAGTCACGTGAGCTTATTAATATGGCTAGGAAAATAACTGCATAACACTGCATAACATTTAGCGTAAGTAAATTCATTTAACCTAATCTTGTAGTCATTTAAACATTGTGGGTCCAGTCATTGGCCAAAAACTTCAATGCCATCAGGTTTGGGTTTTGCTAATGAGAGGAAAAGAAGAGAGCAAAAAGTACTCACTGGAAAAATACAGCAAAAATAGAGCAAAAGCAGATGGGTAAAAGATTTTGATTAAAATACTAAGAAAAAGGAAAGAAAAAGAAAAGCAAGAGTTCATTTAAATTCAGTGTTGTATAATGTCACATCTTATCCCACACAGACAGCAGTGCAGAAGACCGACTTTGGAGTAATTATTTTCCTAGCATATACTATCTGCTCCTTTTTAATTTTTTTTTAAAGCTTATTCATTTTAAAATATTTGCCTTCCCATATGGCAGGGCTGAGTTTTTTTCCTAACTGTCCAAGTCCTGTGACTTCAAAACATAACTGAAATGGCCAGGAAGTGAATCTGGGTAGATAACTCATTGGTGATCCAGCAGTATCATGCTGGGAATTCTTGATAGTAATAATAATTGTTATTCCATCCTTACACAGCTTCTTTCCTGAGATGTCAGACTTTCTCAAGTGTTAAACTACTTAATTCTTGAATCTCCCCAATAAATGTATTTGAATAATTTACCATTGTAATAAGATGAGGACTAGCAGTTTATAAGATGACACAAGCATTTTCTTTTCTAAAACACAGTGACGTACTCAAGTCTTTTGAATGCCAGTCCATGATAGTAGCATCTATTTGCTGACTGTGTAATGGTAACGCTCAATCCAAATGTTCAAATCAAACACATCAAAAAGCAATAGTTCTTATTCTGCCTTCCTTTCAGCTGGTGCCACAGTTTCCATTAGAGTTGAAATTTTCAAGCTCTCAGGCAGACCACCCGCCTTTGTGATCAGCGCGGTTCTCAACTGGCTGGGCGTCTTCGTGATTGGAACAACCTTCCCATTCATTGTGGTGAGTGACTTTCCTGGGACACTCCCCAGGAGCACTAAGCTCAAGTCAGCCATGGGAGCAGGAAGAGGAGCAGCAGGAGATGACAATGCCATGTCAGTCTAGAGTGGCCTTGGCACCTGCTCTCCCAAGCCCACTTTTGCAGCTGAAGGGCCCTGATTTGCCCAAGATACTTATTCAGACTGAAATATTTGTCAAAGGCCAAAATGCAAAGAACTCCTTATCAAATTCAAAGTACTTTGGCACCCAAATACAAAAACTGTGCCAAGAAAGTGACAAAAGAAAAGATATGCTCATCTTGCTCTTGTTCTCACTTTGCTCTTCCCTGCAGGAAAGACTCAAGCACTTCTGCTTTCTCATCTTTATGGGGGTACTCTTCACTTCAGGGATAATTATCCACCTGTTCCTTCCAGAAACAAAAGGGAAATCAATCATGGAAATCACAGAAGAATTCAATAAGCTAAACTTTAAAAAGAAGCATGTTCCAGCAACTCCAAATCATGTCACAGAGGATTACACCTTCTGCACCAGGCTTTGACCCACTGTTAGGGAGAGTCAGGCTTTCTTACGAGGAGGGAAAAAAAGACATTTTTCATTTTCTGACTAGAAAGTCTGTTCAAATGGACTGTCAGCTTTCATATCTGTCACTTACAAGGTTCCCATTTTGCCAAACCAGCACCTTTCTCAAGCACTCCACTCTGGGCAGCTTAGAAAAGGGATGATGGCTGATATTAACAGGATAGACTCCTGTGAATCATGAACATTTTGGCTTAACTTGCTGATGTGTAAATCTCTTCTATAACAGAGCAACTAATACACACTGAAACTACATGTAGAATTTATAAACACTCTGCTGACCACAGAGAAAGGGAATACCTGTGATTCCCTCTCTCTCTCTGATTTCTGAGTGTGTTTTTACAACCCTGAGATGGGAATAGTGAAATTCTTGGCTTGCTATCTCTGGCTAGGGTTCAATCCATAGCAGATTAAAGAAAAAATTTAGTGGAATAGGAGAGAAATTCTTTGTTTCTCTAGACTCAACTGAAAAATCAAACCTTGCCAGGTTCCCATGCATAACGCCATGCTGTCCTTCTGTTGTATCTAGTTTGACAGACTTCAACTCTTTTGGATTGAAGTTTTCCATGTCAGCAACCCTCCTTGTTTTGACTTATATTTCATTTTTTGCTAAAAAATTCAGCCATTTGATTCTAAGCTCGAACTAGTTCATGATGAAGTATGGGGGAAAAGTTCGTATACAACTATTCTCAAGGAATAGTGCCTTTCCGTGGCAATACAGCTAAAGGACTCATGGGTGGAATCCAGTCGCCATAAAACACAAGCACATTTTACTATGTGCTATCTTTCCCATTACCGTCGTCATCTTGAGTCTCTAGCTCCTCTTCCAGGATCAGAGTTCCCTCAGGTATCTCATGGGCTATGAATCCCATAGCAATTTAGCTGCTACTTTCCTTTGTGTGACTTTTGGCTACCTGGACCCAGTTTACCCCGGAAGAACTGTCCCAGACTGGAATTCCTGGCTGTAACAGAGTACCTGTTGCTTTACAGTTTCTCCTAAAAACATCCGTACAGTACCTTGCTGTACATGCAGCATACTATCAACAAAAGCTCAGTCATGTCCTCCAGCTCTTGGATACATGAAGGGGTCCTGCCTAGGGTATATTTCTCTACTGTGACTAAGAATTGATCACACATCCTCATATTTTAGGGATGTGCAATCAGTACAGACTCTTCAATTATTGTTCATTGCAAGTATAGATACTGATTGACAGCTGTACAGATGACTCTAAATATATTATGCCTTGAATATTTTGTTAGGCTCATTCACAGTAGAAGTGGAAAATGTAAATCTAACATAAGGAACTTCTAAGATGTTCATTTAAGCATTTCCAACAACAATTCATGGTTTAATTTACAGTCTCTCATAGGAGATTTGCCAATTTTTACAAGCATGTAGTGTGCACAAAGGTAAGGAAACAAAGTGAGAGAATATATTAAAACATATCATATGCAAGCTTTCTAACTTCCAGATTTAGTGTGATATACCATGCCCAATGATTTCTGTTGTAGGAATGGATGCAATATAATTTTCTACACTGATCTATAATCAACATCTGTGCTTGAGTTCACATACTGCAGGCTTTCAAACTGTGAATGATCTTCAAGGCAATCTGATACTGAGTTCCTAATTCTTCTTCCTGCTATACATAGTTAAAGGTAAAAAGACTTTGTGAGCCTTATAGGATAGTGTGATCTTGTAAAGTACCACAGGGATTAATTTCACCAGAAACTTTTTTTGAAATATGCAAACTCATGGGACTTTTCTTTTCTTTAGAAAGTGTCTAATTTTCTGCACGTTTCCCTCTATTACTGAGAGGCTCACACAGTCCTAGCAGCAAAACAATACTATTAGCAAGAACATGAAAAAATCTAAGGTTCTCAGTGGAGCACACTATACACATTAAAATCTAAACTCTAGACTTGCACAGTAAAATAAGTGTTTTTATCTCTGATATTGCTTTGACTGGCATATTTACTTCAACTCAAATAAGGCTATTCAAAATATTAATTCAATTGTTCATCTTAACCGCTGCTTATTTTTATTTGGAAATGTGAAACATAATAAAAATGGCAGATGCTTTGTAATAAAACTTCTGGCCTCCACAAAAGTTTCTTTCCCAACATCAGGATCTCCCTCAGGGACAACTAACTAGAAAAAAGGTTATTGGTGCGCATACCCTTCCATGACGGGGGTTTTTCATTACTCCTGTCTTTATTATTGAGGGACACTTAAGACTTCTCACTAAAAGATAATCTATGAAACATGAAGTGTCCTTAAAGTCAGAAAAGCTCGATAATTTTGTAGTGTTCCATATACATATAACATGATTAAAAACTACCAGTCATTTGGAGACAACTACAAATATAGAAAGGAAATCTCAACTTTTTGCGAAACAGAATTCTCTTTTCCTAACCAGTCATTCTGAAAACATCCTTCATTCTGTTACAATACCTGAAGTCTTTGGAAACGTAAGCAGAGTGGCATTGTGTAGCATTGCTGGAGTCTCTCTCTAGTGAGTCACTTCTCTGATCTCAGTTATTCATTAGATGTTATTAGGAAAGCCTTCCCCATAAGATCCTCACCAGGAAGCGAGTGGATGCCCTATAGAACATTAACGTGACAACAAAGCGGAACAGCTATTTGGAGCACAGGTCAACCTTTGCCTGTGCTTACTGGAGCAAGAGCTGTATTTTGATAATAGTCTGGTCAAGGGATGAAACAGCAAAAAGGTATGGTTCAAATATACATGGGAGGTGACAGAGACAAGAGGACAGTCATTCAGAAGTTTCAGGAACACTACATGTACATTTCTTCCAGAGATATCAGCTGATAGGTAAGATATGTCTCAAATACTGACTCCAACTGAGGAAGATATAAACACTTAAACACTGGATCAGCGAACTGCTGTCAGCTAGACACAAAAAACATAGATCTGGTCTAGCTGGCCTGTATTAAGGAAGGCTTAGCACAGCTTGGCATATGTGTGTCACATGCGACTGTAAAATTGCAAGATAAATGACTATATGACCTGATGTTGTGAGATTTACTGTCCTGATCACAATTATGACTAAAGGATATCTGTAAGAGATCTGCTAACTAGTTGTTAGTGCTAATTATGAAACTGCGCATCTAATAAAGGGGGCCTCAGCACAGTGTAAGTAATAAGAGCAGAGAAGCAGTACAGTAACTAATCAACATAAATGCAAAAGACATTACTCATTAAGGGCATTACAGGAAGAAGACCCTTAACCTACCAAAGTCTATGGGGCCGGACGGGGTCCACCCAAGGGTACTGAGGGAGCTGACGGAGGTGCTCACCAAGCCCCTTTCCATCATCTATCAGCAGTCCTGGCTGACTGGGGAAGTTCCACTTGACTGGAGGTTGGCAAATGTGACGCCCATTTACAAGAAGGGCCAGAGGGAGGATCTGGGGAACTACAGGCCTGTCAGCCTGACCTCGGTGCCAGGGAAGGTAATGGAGCAGATCATCTTGAGTGCCATCACACAGCACATCCAGGACAACCAGAAGATCAGGCCCAGTCAATATGGGTTTATGAAGGGCAGATCCTGCTTGACTAACCTGATCTCTTTCTATGACAAGGTGACCCACTTAGTGGATGAGGGAAAGGCTGTGGATGTTGTCTACCTGGACTTTAGTAAAGCCTTTGACACCATTTCCCACAGCATTCTGCTTGAGAAACTGGCTGCCCATGGTCTGGACAGGCATACTCTGTGCTGGGTAAAAAACTGGCTGGATGGCCAGGTGGTGATGGATGGAGTTAAATCCAGTTGGAGGCCGGTCATGAGTGGTGTTCCCCAGGGCTCAGTGTTGGGGCCAGTTCTGTTTAACATCTTTATCAACGACCTGGATGAGGGGATTAGGTGTACCCTCAGCAAGTTTGCAGATGACACTAAGCTGGGTGGAAGTGTTAATCTGCTTGAGGGTAGGAAGGCTCTACAGAGGGATCTGGACAGGCTGGATCAATGGGCTGTGACCAATTGTATGAGGTTCAACAAGGCCAAGTGCCGGGTCCTGCACCTGGGTCACAACAACCCTATGCAACGCTACAGGCTTGGGATGAGTGGCTGGAAAGCTGCTTGGCGGAGAGGGATCTGGGGATGTTGGTCGACAGCCGACTGAATATGAGCCAGCAGTGTGTCCAGGTGGCCAAGAAGGCCAATGGCATCCTGGCTTGTATCAGAAATAGTGTGACCAGTAGGACCAGGGAAGTCATCCTTCCCCTGTTCAGCATTGGTGAGCCTGCACCTCGAGTACTGTGTTCAGTTTTGGGCCCCTCAGTACAAGAAAGACATTGAGGTGCTGGAGTGCGTCCAGAGAAAGGTAATGAAGCTGATGAAGGGTCTAGAGCACAAGTCTTATGAGGAGCAGCTGAGGGACCTGGGGTTGTTTAGCCTGGAGAAGAGGAGGCTCAGGGGAGACCTTATCGCTCTCTACAACTACCTGAAAGGAGGTTGTAGCGAGGTGGGTGTTGGTCTCTTCTCCCAAGTAGCAAGTGATAGGACGAGAAGAAATGGCCTCAAGTTGCACCAGGGGAGGTTTAGATTAGATATTAGGAAAAACTTCTTCACTGAAAGGGTTATCAGGCACTGGAACAGGCTGCCCAGGGAAGTGGTCAAGTCACCATCCCTGAAGGTATTTAAAAGATGGGTAGATGAGGTGCTTAGAGACATGGTTTAGTATTGGACAGGTACAGTTGGACTCAATGATCTTAAAGGTCTTTTCCAACCAAATGATTCTATGACTCTAAAAGTAGGAATCCTAAATTAAAGTACAAGAACAAGGAGTAAAAGTTACAACATGTATAAAGTATACTAAGTAGAAGTGGCTGAAGCAGAACATAACAAGTGCAACAGGCTGCATTTGAGAAGGAATGCCCCACTCTGGTAGCTACATATTATTGCCTGCTTGTATCTTCCCCCAATATCATCTAAGTAAGGCAGATACTAGCAGCTAACATGCATTTCTTTCCTTTGTCAGATGCACATTATGTTGTTTCAACTTTGTACGACTTTACAGAAAAGGAAATTTAATTCTTAACATCAAAGGAACAGTCTCACTTGTGCTCTGACAACAGCTTATCTGCTGGAGAACCTAATCTCGAAAAAAACCCATCATGAACTCCCAGCACACATCAACAACAAAGTACACTACACGATGAGGACCACATAAGGACAGGAGAATGGCCGGGTGGCGCTACGTGCTACATTTCAGACATTAGCTAGAGATTCTGTAAGTATTCTTTGCATGTGATGTGTTTTCTAGTAAATATGACTACTCGCATCCAATAAGCCCATTATGATTTCTTCATCCTCACCTTCTTTAACTGAAGTGTAAATGGCAAATTATATTTAAGCCATTTACCAACTTAATACATATAAACCCCTCTTAACTACAAAATAAATGAAGTTAAAGCCTGAGAATTTTCTGTCTGAAGGAAGAGACAGCAGACAGCACTCCAGCTATGGAGGTTACAGGACAGTTTCAAAGCCATCGTTTTTTCTCACAGACACAAAAATAAATATACTGACTAATGGCAAATGCCAGATAAAACTGTGCATGACATTAAATCTTCCTCTCCCAGCAAAAGGAAATCAGCTACTATTAAATATTTAGCTGGTCAAACCTGGTGTGCCACTGCAGAATAGTTAAGTTTATACCCCATTCCAAAATGACGGAGCATTTCAATTCCTTTAAGTAATGATTAAGTTACGATGTGCTCCAGTTGCCATCACATGAAGAGAGAATAGCTCTTTCCTATTATATGTCAAAGTCCTATAGTTCACTGTCCAAGCCCCATCTAAGATTCCCAACAGATAACTTTGTCTTTGTTTCTCAGCTTATACTGAAAACTAAGCGAGTTATGATTATCGGAATAAGGTTTAAAATTGATGTCTCAGTTCCCTATCCCCCTAGCACAAGACAGAGTTCATGAAGTATACAGGTTCCCTGTAAGGGAGACCATCTTGTTTACTTGGGCTAGAAACAACCATTGGTTGAAATATTTAATCCAACAATTCTAAACTTTGTACAACAGCTTAAATATGTGTAATTAACTCAAAAACCTTTGAAGTAAAATTTAACTTGGATAACATGGAACTAGTTCACTGACACTGCTATTGCATAACGCAAGCATTTGGTTCTTTTGGCAGGTACTAGCCAGTAAGGAATTGTCTCTTTGATGGGAGATGGCTACCTTCTTCTCTGACCTGGTGAGTATCTGATCGCTTTTTCTCAGGGCTCTGACTCATAAAGGACAAAGCTAACATAATACTAAAGATCCAGATTCCTTAAAGATTGTAAGCTCCTTTGGGATGGAGACCATCTTTCTCTTCTGCATTTAAACATCACCAAGAACAATCGGGCTTGGGGCCATGAAAATCATGTTGCATGGTCTTTCCCTGCAACAAGATAAAATAAAATAAAATAAAATAAAATAAAATAAAATAAAANTAAAATAAAAGCTAACAAAATTTCTGGCAGTTCCACCACTGACAATGTTACTGTATTTTTGTCTTCTGAATTACTGAAAACAATACTAATTATTAAGCACTCTAATTACTTCCCAAAGTAATGAATAGATTAACTGTACTACGAAAGGCTAAGAAATTCATGACATAAGCTTTAAAATAAATTACTTTCCTCATTTCACCCAAAGATAATTAAGATTATCCATCAAGAGTTTCCATAGTTTTAAACAAGGAAGAAGCGATAAGTATTTCTTGCTCCATTTCTCAACTGCTGGCAAGAAGCTATTTTGCTTTCCTTTTCAAGTATTGAAATTGTTAATTTGTAAGTGTATTGCAAAAAAAGGAAGAGTAAGAAGGTGAGTTCTTAATTTGTTTGAATGCTTTTGCCAATTAGCAAATCCATTGAATTTGAGACAGGATTTTTAAGGAAATTTAGAGTCTTCTGGTCCATAGCTTCTTGGTTATTGTCATGTGATAACTTGGGAAATCAAGCTGTGGACTAATTAAGTAACAAGCTCTTGAAAGATGGACCTAAGAACCATAAAAAGGAGCGTTCTTCTAAGTATCTCCCAGTCCAGCATTATTCACACTTGTATTACTTTGTTCCTGCCTGATTGCATTTTCTACCAGCTTCTCTTCATCCAGGCACTGATCTCCAAAAAGCTGTGAGCCCATGAAGTTCATATCTGACATGAAAAGAACACAGAGCACAGTGTCCTCTATACAGAGATGGTATTACTGTCCTGGTCTGTGATGTGCTGAATAAAAACGGAGAGGCAGTTAAACCCCAAAGGACCCTGAACAGATCCTGATGGGGCTAAAATCACAATTGTCCTAGGTTTGGTCTGCTAGGTACAGTCTAAGCTGTTTGAGGATAGCTCCATCTAGCCTTGCAGGCACTTGGAAACAGGATTGATGACCAGTGGTATCACATACCTCAAAAATGTCTGAGCAGTTACATGTTCTGTTTTTCCTTATTTACAGTTAAAATTATTTTGTTCATCAAAGCAGCCAGCGTATCTCAGTCCCTAATCCTTGACCAAGGAAATTATAGACGGACAGTATCTCCCCAGCCTGGAAGATGCCAAGCCCTTCAATATGCAAGCACATGCTTTCATGGTTAAATAAGCAGACAAAATAAAATATTGAAAAAGGAGAAATTATATCCCAAATCAAAGTCAGGAAGATTTTTGTTTTAATGCAATTACAGGGGCTATTCCAAATTATTATTTTCTCTTTGTAGTCCATGACTTTCTGAAAAAGTTGAATGTTAGAAGGATCTTTTCTTTATCAAGCTTAAAGATACAACACAGTCAGAAATGAAAGCAGAGAATACAATAAAATGCTGATTTTTCAATGCTGTACTTTTGTGGCATAACATTATGGTTTGATGTACATAGGTTACTGCAGACTGCAGACAAGGAAACTGATTCCCTCTTCCCCACATCCAGGACTGACCCCTTTATCCAGCCAACCTGTCAGATATTGAAGGCATACAGTGAGAACTGTACTATCAGGAACATCTTTTAAAACTCCTTCTCTTTTTTGCACGCAAAGTGGTGGATTATCACTCTTATACTAGCACTTAGTCTTGCTATGGCACTGTGGCTGATGATTGTACTTTGGCAGTAGGTTAGAGGGATTTTGGAAAAATGTTTCAATCCAAGAGGTTTTGAAGTGGACAGTGCAGGTTTCCAGAGGGAAAGGACAAGTGTAGCTACAAAGACTGCACAAAACTAGATTAATGAGAAGCTGATGGAGCATTTAATTTTTGCTTTGCAGGTTCAGTTCCGGGGACTATTTAAAATGATCTTAGTGCTGGGAATTGGTGGTAGTTTCCCATATGGATTCCACATTTCTGTCATCAACTATCCTTCTGTGGTAAGTAGCCATCTCCCTGAGGCTGAAAACACAAAACGCAGAGCCTGAGCTCCCCATTCCCCCATAAATTTCAAATTTATTGAGCATTCAGCTGATACATCTATTTCTTTTCTTTGGCTAACAGTAACATCAAATGTGTAGAGCACTTTTTCTCCTTTAAAGAACAGGATGGTACTTTCTGTTTTAAATAAATTGTTACCACATAGCATACAAGCCTCCAAAGGAAGGCAGAAAATGTGCTTTTAGCATGCTTCCTCAGGAAACTTACTGACTGATACAAACTTGAAGATTTTGCAACGTGATCTCAGCTAACTTGTTTTACTGGGAAAGTTAGTCTCAAAAGAAGTCTAATATTAGAACCACAGGGTAGATCTGAAGTACAACAGCCAAATAATAAGAAGGGATGTTATATCCATTGTCCAGTCAAATCTCATTTTATTTTTCAGCACATCAGGAGGTTTATTAATGAAACCTGGATAGAGCGATATGGCTCTCCCCTCCATCCTGAGACAATCATGCTGTTGTGGTCCTTCATTGTGTCTGTTTATGGGATAGGAGGATTCCTGGGGAGCCTCTGCTGTGGCTACCTGACTACAAAATACAGGAAGTAAGTGTTTCTTGTAACAGCTCAATAGTCAGAAAGTACAGGGAAATGCCAAGGTGAACAAATAAACCTCTTCTTGGTTGAAGCAGTCTGACTGAAGACTAAACTGATTTGGTTTGCTAGCACATCCACCTCTTTCAAGTAGTAAGCAGTCTTTTACCTTGTTTATCTGCTCTCCCCAGTGAAATGTATTTCTGTAAAGGATGCATTAATCACCACATCACCAGATCAGTGCCTCTGGGAGTAGCAGGATAGTGTACCTGCCTCGTGTTCTCTTCAAGATCCCCTATGACTCTCATAAAGGTCTCCCAAGCACTACAAACCCCCCAAAAGGAGCTGTGTGTTCTTGTGTTGTAGCACGTTATATGCAGTTACTCTAACTGCCTGGAAACCACTGTGTGGAAGATATCCTTAAATGTCAAAGAAGAGCCAGATTTCCATTTAAATACACTCATTCTGGGGTGATGATGTTATATTAAATATTCAGATCTAATCTAATGAAAATGTGAACAGAATAGCAGAAAATAAATTGCCCTTTAATTACACTGTAAAGATACAATCAGCGTCAAACAAATTATCCAAGAGACATCTCTGTTCTTGGCAATC
>VYZW01047625.1:29586-66600 GCA_013401315.1 Balaeniceps rex
ATCAGGAGCAAGGAAACAAGTATACCTGGTTTGCGTTTTGTTTTTCTTTTTCAGCTGGAGCCACTGTATCTATCATGGTTGAAATCTTCAGCCAGTCATTCAGACCATCAGCCTTTCTGATTGTTGGTTGCATCAACTGGATGGGACTGTTTGTACTTGGGATGATTTTTCCATTGATTGTTGTAAGTGACTCTAACTGGATGCCTCTCTCCAGGCTAATCCACTTCTGAATGCCGACAGGGAGCAAAATAATAGCAATAAATTGCAATGACATGCAAAGCGTAGAGCTCTGTCCAAACACTGAACTTGCTCAGGAGTCCCCCAGGCCTGTCAGAGGTGCAGCAATTGGACTCAGGTCAAACGTGGCCAGTGGAAACTCCTGGTCTGATACCCGNTTTATTACTGATCACAGGATCTAAATAATTTAAAATACAGTATCATCTTCTCCAGAAGGTTTGAGACAGAAATTTCAGAACAATTTCTAAAATACTGAGCTAAAAACAGGATTCTAGGCATTGCNGTCCTGGTTTGTGTATTGAGCACACCTTTGAATTTTAAATACTAAGACACAGACTTGCACCCAAGGGCAGGGAAACAGAAATGAGATTCTTATTTTCCTTACAGTGTCTTCCATTTCTACTTGCAGGACAACCTTGGGCCCTTCTGCTTCCTTATCTTTTTGGGAATCCTTGCTTTATCAGCAATTTTCATCTACCTGTATCTCCCCGAGACCAAGGGAAAGTCAATCATGGAAATAAAAGCAGAGTTCAACAAGCTGAATTTTGGAAAAAAAGAAACCTCAGCTACTGAAAATAACTTTCCTAAGGAACAGTCGTTCTGCACCAAACTCTGAAAGTTCAGAGGACAAATTTGCATCTCTTAGAAAAGACAGGAAACAAGTTGCAATAGAACTAAACAGGAAACATTAAAAACAGACTGCAAGCTCTTCAGTGTCTTACTCATTTTTTCTTTTTTTTAAATATAGATACAAAATTCATTATGCTAGAGTTTTATTTCTTGCTGTTATCTAAATATTTTCACAGGAAATTTCATCACTCAGTTTTAAGATCTACTGGATATAATGATATTTTTTCTAAAAAAAAAAAAACTCTTATGCTAGTCTACCTTATGAAGCTTTAAAACATTTTGTTAACAGCCCATAGGGCCCAAATCCTGCCACAAGAACATACATACAGGCTCTGCTCACAGCCCTGGACTCACAACCCTGGGCCGCAGTTGGTCTCTCTTGTTCCCAGGAGTCCTGTCCAATGCCACAGATACCTGAACAGTTTGCTATTGAGCTTTCCTAAGCAAGACCTCACTAGCTCTAAGCACCTCAGAATCAGGAAACTGCTGACAAATAGTTCAGAGAAGAGTATCAGAAATATGAAGGAACAAGTCAAATAATTTAAGATGACAAACCAAGGGAAGGAAGGATTAAGAAGGCTAAATGATCATCAGTCATGAGGCTGAGGAAACACAGAAGTGTAAAATATTTGCCTAGGGGGCTGATAGAGGAAAAGCTAGATATGTGGTTTAGGGTGACCCAAGCAGATATGGGTTCAAAACTTAGCACAGTAAATTAGGAAAAAAAGGTTCCAGCCATGGTAACAAGAAAAAAATACTGGAAGTGAAATTGTACGGTGCAACAATCCTTCTGGAGATGTAATGGAAAACTCAGTGGAGAACATCCTAGTAACTCTAGGCAGGGAGAAGGACCTGCCAAACAGAGTTGTTATTGTACGCAAAAGAAGTAAAATGGCTCCTATAGAATAAAGCACACTACCAAGAGCAAATGTGGTGTCTAAGGATCTGATTTCCAACCTGGTACATAAGCTTCTGGGAATTACATCAGATGTTTTCAGAGAAGAAAGAGTTTGTTTTGGAAATGTTTTTCTTGTTATGTAAGCAAGCTGCAAATCACTAGTGGTTATTGTACCCAGCAGAAAAAATAGGTTGTGAAGTTCATTGGAAATGCAGTCTAAGTTTTTCCAAGTGACCACTAACAACTATAGTATGATTTGTGACTAAATGCTTTGGATCATGCCACCTGCTTTCAACTAATCACTGAAGAAAAGATTCATCAATATTACAAACAGCAGTTCCTCTCCTTACACATGGAGCTGTCACTTGCATTTGTTTTCAACGCTTTGACATAGGAAACATGCCCTGAAAATTCTGTTTATAGAAACAGACTTTATTTCTGGATTTTTTTTCAGGATTTTCATTATTTTCAGAATGCTTTGGATACAGGAGACACAATCCACCAACATGGGCTGTAGATGAACACCGGCACATAGTGATTCAGCTCCTGACTTTTTATTTGCTGGCTTTTTACAGCAAGGGTGCTACAGGGAAGGAACTGACTTAAAATCAACATACACCACACAATCGACTTAAGCATGTTTGTACAGAGGTTTTCACCAATTAAAAGTATTTCTTTAAATTACACGGCTGCAGTACAAGCATTTAGCGCAAGCTATATAAAGCTGTCCGTCTTTTCCGCAGGCTGGGGAATGGAGTGAGTAGAAAAGCCCTTAACGCACAGAAACTACTGGGCATAAAGACATCCATCACCTTTAACATGGAGAGATTAACAAACCATTTATTTTATCCCCATCAGCATTTTCAACCTGCTTTCCCCACACACATCTCACTGCGAACACCCCCTACCAAATGCCATATGACCCCTCTAAATCACTTCTCTCACGTAAGACTCTACCAGGCAGCAAAGAGAACTGATTCCAGCTCTGCCACATACTCGACTTTGGATAAAACCCGCTCATTTTAGAAAGCCCGTGGATTTCCTATCTCTCAGGAGATCCTGTTGACTGTTACGGGACTATTTGCACAGCAAAGGAGCAAGTTGAAAACAAGCCTCCTCTGAGTATGTAGAATCCAGTGCTCACCACAGCGGAAAATCAAGACCCTGATTTTAAGGCATCTTTGTCATGACCTAGTCACAGTTCAGGGAAGGTCTCCACAACATGTACTACTGGGGTTTTCTGCTATGGTCTATTCCACAGAAAGAGTTCCAGACGTCACAACTGAGGCGTCCATCTAAATTTTTTAAATAATTATAAGACTTGCATAAAGAGGCATGTTATAACTCTCCCACTTTCAAACAGTCCCCGAAACACTTGCTTTTTCACGGGTTTTCACGATCAGGCTGTATCCAAATATGAAGTGTCATTTTGGATGCTTTGATTTCCAGAGCGCAAAAAGCCAGCTTTCCCTCCTAGGAAAGCTGTACATTGACTACCTGCATTAGCAGCCAGCAGCCTGCAGATGGCACATGCAGCCTGGTCTCTCCCGAGGCACTCCCACCCCTCCAGGTGCACCTGAGGAAGGTACCACTGACTATTTAAAGGCTCCTGAGGTACTCACTAGCACAGTGGGGTAGGTTATCTTGCAGGTGAGTTAGAAGCAAAGCTGTGAGCAAGCTGAGCTGAAAGAAAACCCTCTTGCAATCCGAAGATGCCGAAGTTCATTGTTAACACAAATATAAGCAAGGATAAAGTTCCAGAGTCTTTCACGGGGGAGCTCACCCAGCAGTTATCAAAAGCAATGGGCAAACCAGTACAAGTAAGTCTGGATGCTCAAATGTCTTCTTTACTTAGTCAGCTGTGCCCATGTAATGAGCTATTTCTCAGTGATAGCCTCTATAAACTAATGTACCTAATGACTGGCCAGTATTTAGAGTCTTCTCTCTGTACAAATGTCAAATACTTGTTTGCTGTAACTTAGCTCTGTTGAGGTCTTAAAACACTCGAAGTATTTAAACTAGCTTTGTATATGATGATATTCCATGTAGGTCGAGACACTGGAAGTGTGTGGGTATATATATGCAAGTATCTCTGTGAATACCTCTCAAGAATCTAGCTGACCAAAACCAAGCCTCACCCTCTAACTTCCTTGCAGAGTCCTACTGAATACGTCTTTGTTACCTGCCACCAAATTGCCTATAGCCTAGTGGTTACAGCTGAAGAAAAAAATAAGGTATTCAGCTTGCTTGGACATCTAGCAAAAATACCCTGTGACATCCTGCTACTTGTAGTCAAAACACCAGAGTAAAATCTGTCTGCTGGTTTTGTTACCAAACTGAGGGATTTTTACCTGACAAAACCCATGGTAATATGCTACTGAGGGATTTTTACCTGCCAAAATCCATGGTAATATGCTACTGAGGTGAAGTACTGAAATACTGTCATTAAGGGTCTCATAAGGTCTTATAAGTCTTTTCTTAATTAATCCTGAAAGGTCATTATTCACCGTATCGGCTGTTTACTGAAGACTGTTGATGAACATGAAAAACAAAGTGAAAGCTCCTCTATAGAACTGTAAGCTTTATAACATGATCTACTCCTCATTTGCTGTAGCAGCAGTAACTTAAGTGAAGATCGGCTACAGATCTTTTGCAGCTTGGTGAAGTACCCTTTCTATGGATTCACTAGCAAATGAGTGTTTTCAGAAAATGTTTCTTATTTTACTTTGGGAGCAATGCTTTCAAACCCTAGAAAGAATAAAGTTCTGGTGCCTACAGAAAGGATTCTGAGGTCTCCCCAGCAAACCTTTCTCTTCCCACTGGGATGCTGAAGTTCTTGAGCAGATCTTTGCTCCTCATAGAAAAAAAAGTGCTCTGAAATGGTAGTCACCCTGGACTACTTAAGATGGCAACAGAGATCTCTGAACCCCTTAGCAATTGTTTGATAACTGCCACAGGTGGAAGTGTCCTGAGAAGGGAAGAAGGGGAAGAAATGGACCCAAAATTAAAAACCAAGCGGGATAACTGAAAATATTAGAACAAACTTTTGAACGTCTTAAAAATGGTAAGAAGAAAATTGTGAGCAGCTGGCATGGTTTTGTCAAAATCAGGAACACTTTAAACAGTCCCACAGTAGTGTCTTATGCTCAGATCTAGTCAACACTTCCAGTAATGACTCAGTAGACTGAGATGTGCAGATAACAGTAGCTTGTATGCACAGGAGACAGTAAGAATTCAAGAAGATAGTAAGAGAGAGCTTCTCAAGTCAAGAAGCTTTCTTTCAATAGCTGATTAATAAGTCAAACTGCACAAAAGACAAAGAATAATTCATTAAAGGAGAAAGGATTTGTGGAGCTATTATGGGTTACAACATGAATAGGAGTTAAGACAATGCTTAGGAACAGGGGAATTTCACTTCTGTTGTGCACAAGGTAGAAGTGAGCCTCACCGGCAGTGTTCCATCCAGTCTCAGGACCTTTACTTTGAGAAAGAGGTAGACAGATTAGAGATGCACCCAAGGAAAAACACTAAAGAAATAAGATAATGCAAGAATCAACAGACATTCTGGCTCTTCTAGGAGAGAAGGCTGAAGAGGGAGGCTGTTACGGAAGAGATGGGAACATTTTTCTTTTTCTTCCTCAGCGGTATAAGGCAGGAAGCAGCCAGCTTAACTTGCAGCAAGATTTCAGCTAGTTCTTGGAAGAAAAGTTTCTGTGACTTCTACTCAGGTTCTGCATTGGACTTGCACCATGGGTCCCACCAGTGGTGGGATGGTTAATAGTACTGACATTTCTTTGACCAATTAGAAATTCTCAGTTCAGCACTGGTAATTAGAATATTTCTATTTGTTGTTGTATGGCTGTAGATTTTAAAAGACAGGTGTATGTGGTTGGATGTTCTCATCAAATTGATTTGATGTCGAGTTGAAAAGACAATCGACCTGGAGAAGCTTGGTTCTACTGTGTCTCTTCCAGGCAGATTGTTTGATGTCTGATAAAGGAGTCCCTCTTTCTCTAGGGACAGTAATGGAGCTCTATGCAATCAACCAGTCTCATTAAACATGTAGGAAATCAATCTCTGCTAAACTTGACCAAACGTAATTATCTCAGGGAATAGTCAGAAGCATGTTTTAGGCTTGTATAAGCCTTGTCTCCACAGAAAGCAGGCTTAACTGTAAATGGGAGTAAGACTACATTTTTTTTTTCCCCAACACATGCAGTACTATAATGAAATTCTTATGTAAAACTAATGTGTTCTATCCCTCTTCAAAAAACATTTTTTTTTTTAATCAGTCTAGCAAACAAGTACTTGCTGTTGGGGGCGGGGGGTCAGCTGGTGGCTCTTGCATAACAGCTCCTGAATATAAAGCTAGAGGCCAGGGCTGGGATGCAGCTGGAACGGGTTTGTGCAGCAGTGTGGAAGGGATATGTAATGGGACTGAGAAATATACAGGGAACAACAAAGATGTTTTGAAGAGGACATGCAAGCTCTTCGTGACAAAGGAGGCAATAGGAAAGGGAGAGTCTCTTAGTTATAACACAGAAAGAAGGAAAGGATTAGGGTGGGCTGGAATGCAGAGCTTTCATCTCACGGGAAATGGTATCACTTGAAAAAAATACTGATTTTTTTTATTTTTAATCAAATGGGGTTTTTTCTACTGGAAAAACTGTTTCAAACATTTTCAAACTGCTCTAAGAAGAAAATAATGCTGACTAACACTTCAGCTTGATTTTTTTTTTTTAATAATAATCCGCTTTCAGGGTCAATGTTAACGGCATATATGTACCTACATTTGGCATAAAGTTGAGAGCACAGGGTATCCAGCCAGGGGAGAACAGGGCCAAGCCAGTGGTACCTCAGCAGGATCTCCTCGGCTTATCCTGTACTGCTGTGGTCTGATGCACCTTGCACCCAAATAAGCTGTAAATGATGGCCAAGGCTAATTACCCAGACAACTCCTGGTGTTCAGGCTAGGTTGTTTTACCAAGAGGGTTAATTGCTGCTGAGTTCCAATGATGCGCTGCTAATAAACGTGGGTAAGAACAGAACAGCAGCCAGATGGATGCCAAAAGAACTGATCCCTGGATTCCCCTATGTGTGGATCTGACACTGTGTATTAGCAGCAGGGAAAATTGCAGGCTGGTCATTAATATTAACATAGATACTTTCTTCTATTTTTCCTGTTATCGAGAACAAAAGTAGGATTAGGCTGTATTTTGTTTAATGAAGGGGATGTTGATTTAGACCTCTGCTGTGTCAGTTCACATTTACCTCAGCAGAAAAGACTGCAGCAGGAGCCAGTGAGGTGCAAAATCTCTCTGGAACGTAGGGCAGCAGCAATGCAATTGCACACCCCCCACTCACACCCGGCCTTCCTGCACAGGCAGGGAGAGCCTGGTGGCTCAGAGGAGGTTCTGGAGGTATTACAGGTCACTGAGCTCTTTGAGCACCTGAACTTTCTACCCAAAACTCAAAGTCAGTAAAGACGATACTGCAAGGTCCTCCTTCCAACAGTGGACCTGGGCTGATCATCTGGAACCCATCTTTCAGTAGGTAATTGGGCACACTGGAGTTGAAGGTTGCAAGACAGCAGGCAGGGAAGGATCTTTGCCACAGGGTAACTTAAGAACAAGAGAGAAACTATTTGCATTTAGTAAGTGGTGAAAAGCATCTCTGAGTGCCTGGGGCTGCTTTTTTTTTTTTTTTTTTTTTTTAATTTTATGTGCTGCTAGTACCTTTAGTTAAGAATACAGCCATTCTGCAACAGATGAAAGAATTGTGATGGCAGTGCCTGTTCCCAAACGGTATGTCATGGGAATGTGGTTCTATTTCACACCTTCTCATCTTTGTGACTTGCAGGAAAACATTTAGGAAGTCTAGAAGTGCAATGAAGTACATGCAGGAGAATTTCAAAAGCATAACTGATAGGCATGCACCTATTTTCACTGCAGTTTAGGTACACAAATACCTTCCTGGATTTTCAATACTTTTCCTAACATAGCAAAGGAAAATAATATCCCTTCTTCTTCCAACAGTATCTAGCAATACAAATCTCTCCTGACCAGCTGATGTCCTTTGGTGGCTCCACAGACCCCTGTGCTATGTGCTTTCTCTACAGCATTGGCAAGATAGGGGAGCAGGAGAACAAGGTCTATTCCAAATTGCTTTGTGACCTGCTGAACAAACAGTTGAAAATACCATCTGACAGGTGAGCTCATACAGCAACTTGTCCGACATGACTCTCCACAGATTGTTAAAACTATTAATCCCAGACTTGTCCTCTGCTGGTTTTCTGTTAACATTCTGCTTGAAGAGGCTAAATGCCAAGTCAATAGAGCAAGTGTCCAATTAAAAATGGGAAAGGAGTGATTGCATGTGCTGCAATGCCAATACTCGGAAGCTGTAAAATATCTCTTAGGTAAAATGATGGAGGCCCAGGCACTGCATGTACCCACAGATCTCATATGTGCAAAAGCCCAGGTACAGACACAATAACCTGATGTTATTAAATTGATAACTTGAGTAACATGTACCAACACTTCCCTACAGCCTTTGGGGTACAAGTGAATGTCTATTATAAAAGCTTCCACTTAAATAAAAGCATTTCTAGTCCTTCTCCTGAAGGTACACCAATCTGCTCCAGAAATGACTGTAAAGAAAACACAGCATCCTGAGATCTCCTTAAAACAAGAAGTAGAAAAACATCAGGAACTCCAGAATGCAAGTAGACAAGGCATTAAAAGGCAGGAGGCGGGGTGTGGAATATGCAACACTTGAACATGCCTGCCAGAACTTGCAAAAGGAAATGTGTAACTTGCTGAGGTACAGTGCAGGCCTGAGAAGTGTAAAGCCCTGGGGGACAGTCTACAGCGTGGCTGTGTGTGTCCTGCTGCAGGAACACCCTGGCCAGCCTGCAGCACTCTGCTCTCAGCAGCTAACGAGGTCTGTCTTCCCTTTCAGAATCTATGTCAGCTTCTTCGACATCAGTGCTGGCAATGTAGGCTGGAACAACGCTACCTTTGCTTGAGGTGCCCTCGGGTAGTAACAGCTTATTCCTGAGCCCTCACAGTGGTTTTTCAACACTGCAGATCTGGTCATGTTACCTGTATTTGGCACAAATGTAAAAGCCAGTGGTGCATTAGTTGCTGCTACCCAATGCTGTTTTAACATCTTGTCTGCTGCCTAATAAAAGTAAAAATCCAGCAGGACCCTTATGACTGAGACTGTCTTGTTATTCTGGAAAGGCCTGAGGTTGAGACAGAAGGTCCTTTCTCAAAATATTCTTAACAGAAGCTCTTCTTTTTTTTAAAACAGTTTAGTCTTTTATGTGAAGATGAACACTCCATTTGGATGTGCCTTTGCCCTGTTCATGCTCAACAGCCTGGCCAAATTTAAATAGAACTATCTTGACCTGATTTCAAAATACGTGTAAGTCAACAGATGTGGCTATCAATGTGGCATACAGCCCTCCCTTCAAAAGGAGGAAAGATGTGATTGCCTCTTACTTAAAAGGGATGGATTGCAGACCAGTTCCTCCTTAGATCTTAACACATGGACCTCTAGCTGCTTCGCAGAAAAACTGGTGCTGCAAGAGTCTCCCAGGGCTCAAGATAGGCAGAGGGAGTAAGTGGAAAAACCCACTGTTCACTGTTCTGCCCTCCCTTTTTCATCCATTGAACAATCTGCAGTGACAGTGAAGATTAGAGCACAGCTCAAAATGAGGCAGAGGCAGTGAGCCATTCCCAGAGGCCGAAGTAATGAATTAATTACAAAAGGAAGATTTCCATATAAATATTTATTATTCAAGCCCTAGGTCAAATAAGAGCACTTCCTTCCAAAGTAACATAGAAAGATTGAGTACAGATCTGTTTCCTGAATCTCTGAAATTAGGTATATTGTGACTTTTTTTTCTGGAAGAACAAACCCATCTCACCCCTGTTCTGAGCTCTATTGTGAACATCCCATTTTGTCCCTATCACAGCTTTGCTTTGCAGCCACAGTCTTTAAATATAAGCCTATACCTCAACCTGCAAAAATGCTTTGTTGAGATAACAAATGAAAGCTGCTTTGGTGAATCAAAAGACCTTGCCATGCAAACCCAATACTGGTAGGTAATCTTTTGGCAGAATTGCTTGTGGAGAATGGCTACGAAGCCCCTAAACACAGCAGGACCTTCCATGGGGAGGGAGTTTCCTTCTCCAGAAATCAATCTGCCTTCTTCATAGAGCCACCTGCTCAAAGAATGCTGACTCTGCCTGTTCTTGCAGCCACAGCACCAGCCTTCTCTGATGCTCTCCTGGCTCCTCCTCCCTGGTCCAGTTGCTCTGTGCTCAGGTTTTGACTGTGATGCAGGTGGGTATATACAACTGCAGCCTGTGAATGCCCCAGCCCTGCTATTTGCAGTCAGCCTCCAGGAAAGGCTTCAGCCTGCCCCACATATCTTCTGAAGCCTTTCTATGCTAGATGCTTTCAGACTTACTCTCAGAGTATCCAAACACGTGTTCCTAAGGTGCCTCATGGCACAAGCACAATTAAGACCACCTCTACTTGCTAACAATCCCTATACTCTCTATAGGGAATGTAAAAGCTTTCTTTGCCTCTGTCCCTGGCACGTCATTAGAATGCTCTTTGGTATATTTATGTAAAACATTTTACCTTTCTTCTTTTTCTATTAGACACATTTATTCATTGTTTTTATTTTAATCACAAGCAATTGTGTTTTAAAACACATGCTGTGCATCCAGAAAATGTATTATGCATGCATGAGTGTGGAGTAATCACGTGAGGGATGGGTGCATCCATACACACTGGTATTTGGTTAACTTCAAAAATGCATCTTTAGAAGCTATGAAAATGTATGCACTGCTTCTTCCTTAGTCAAAGGGGCAAAAGAGAATGAAATTGTGGTTTTCTTTCCATTGTGCGGCAGCATGGCTAGGGTCTGTTGCTTTGGGCCTGGCAGGCCACGGAGCAAGCACACTGGTGGTGACATTGATCTCAAGTTTTTCTCCCTGCACTGCCAGAATTCCCACCCTACCTCCATGCAACAACTCTGAGAGGTAGGAAGGTGGGAGGAATAAGTGGCACTATGCAATGGCAAGGAGCTGACGATATTAGTTCTTAATAGCACTGTTAATCACTAAAAAAATAAGTGCTCTACTCCTGCCAGTTCTCAGCGTTATAGCCTGTGCCACTCCAACGCGTTCCCACACAATACCATCCCTTATTCTTCGTTCAGGGCTATGTGTGTTCACACGTGTAATGCGTATGTATGGTCAAGCTTTCTAGCAGCGGCAGTGCTGGGACTTCGTTAAAAATTAACACGTGCTCGATTCCTGTGTGTAAAATGCCTGTGTGGAGCCAGCTCTGGGCCTGATCCTCTTTAGGCTTCCTGTGAGTCATTTCAAGCAGCACAGCAGAGAGCTACGCTGCAGTCAGGGCAGTGTAAGAGGCAGGGTGGGGAGTTGTGCCCTCTGCAGCCTACGTGCATCGCATCACACAGCCCAGCAGAAGGCTCATCTCTCAGGCTGCCTCTCACCTCCGAATAGACACGCACCATTTCATTTCTAAGCAAAAAAAAAGATCACTTATGCCTTTTTCCAGTAGAAAAATATGATGTGAAAATGAGGATGCTGAGGAGTAACAGATCACTTTCAATTTGACTGAAAAACATTAGAGAATAATTAACATGCCAGCAAGTCAGCGGTTTCTGTGTACATCATGTTAAAGCTACACACAGTTAAAACAAAAAACGTACAAATGTGCCTTTCTTTTGCAAAAGAAAAAAAAAATCCTTTCGGAGCCAGGGCTAGTATCACTTTTGGCAACTGCCAAGCTAGGGCCTCTAGCCCTTTTTGGCCCCGATCCTGCAAAAGCCCGTGGGAGTGCTACAAGCCGTAGTACCACATGGGCTGATACCAGATTATGCGTGAACTGTCCGGCGTGGCAGGACGCACTTCCAGGGAGGAGCCTACAACATACCCTCAAAAAATGCTCAATAGTAGTAAAAAAGCAACCGAATAACGGCGGAAAGGGGGGAGAGTCTGGCCGGGACGCTGCGGTGGGAGGGAAGCCGTAAGCCGCAGCAAAGGCAGCAGTCTCCCCCCTCCGCTGCCTCCCCCGCCCCGCTGGGCGCGGCCCCTTTAAGGCCGGCGCGGCCCCGTGCGTACTAAAAGCGCTGGCGCAGCCGCCTCGCTCCACTGTGCCGCCGCCGCTCACGCCGCTCTGGTCCGCTCCCGCTGCCGGCCCCGCCACCCCCCGCCACCGCCACCATGCCCATGTTCGCCATCCAGACCAACGTCTGCAAGGACGCCGTGCCCGACAGCCTGATGGGCGAACTCACCCAGCAGCTGGCCAAGGCCACCGGCAAGCCCGCGCAGGTGGGGGTGGGCGGCGGGGCTGGTGCTGCCGGAGGGGGCTGCCCCGGGATGGGGCTGGGCTGGGAGCGGGGGGGCCGTCGCCGCCGAGCGGAGCGGCTGCGGACCCAACGTGACTGCGGGCCGCGCTGCTCCGGGGGAAAGGGCTTGTGCCTGTTCTGGCCACCACCGCGGCGCTCGGCAGCCCTCCGCGGGGCTGAGGGAGCCGCGGCGCTCGGCAGCCCTCCGCGGGGCTGAGGGAGCCGCGGCGCGGCGGCAGGCCTCCCGCTGCTTCCGTCTGCGCTGCAGCCCGTCCCTGGGCTGTGCGGGTCCCGGAGAGCATCGGCCTGGCCGCCCGGAGCAGTACGCTGACGGACCCTACGGGAGACTTGGTGCTCGAATAGCTACAGCGCCGGAGCTTTGTGCTTGTGCCCGGGGGTCGGGGTGTCAGCCGCGGAGCTGTGCCAGTGGCGCTTTTTGGGGAAGGGGCTGGTATCTGCCCGGCCAGCGAGTCTCTGGCAAAGCAAAGTAACGGGTGTGGAGCTGGGCAGCTCTCGGTTATCCCGGGATCGGATACAGCCCCTCTTGGGCCGGACCGCTGCAGCCTGGGAAGCTAAAGCCCGACAGGGCTGAATTGCAGACCATTGCTCTTAGACAGGCCCGGTGGCTCAGTCAGTGATTTGAGAGTGTGAATTCTGGCACGCAGACACGGTTTTAAGGCCTTTATCTCTAGCCACGTGCTCTTGGCCCCATGCAGTGGCGGTTTTGTGCAGCGCCTGCGGCTTTGCACAAACACAACCTTTGTTCCTCAAGCTGAGAGCCAGCCTCGGGGGGGATCCCTGCAGCCTCGGGGGGATCCCCGCAGCATCCCGTGCTGTGCCACCCATGCGGGCTGCAGTGCCTGAGCCTCGGAAGGGTGCAGAGGGCAGTGCTGGCGAGCTGCCTGGGCCACAACACAGCACACAACTGCGCTGTTTAAAGTTAGTACCTAAAGAAAGTTTGTATCAGGAGAGGGAAGGTGAGATATCCCGAAACTCTTTGTTCTCTTACCGCAGTACATCGCTGTGCACGTCATACCTGATCAGATGATGTCCTTTGGGGGCTCCACTGATCCCTGTGCGCTCTGCAGCCTTTACAGCATTGGCAAAATAGGAGGGCAGCAGAACAAGACTTACACCAAGCTCCTGTGTGATCTGATCTCTAAGCACTTGCATGTATCTGCAGACCGGTAAGGCTGGGACATGATGTTATTAACCTTGTTTATCTGGCTCTCTGAAATGGTTTTGAAAAGTTAATTTAAAAATACAAAAAGCCAGGAATAAGTCCATGTATTTGAGAAAATACAAAGTGATCACTTGCAGTGTTTTCATGTCCAGTTAAGAGTTTGAGGCCTACATCTTTCCCTTGAGAGTCGTCTGTTACATGGCTTCCTGTTCCCAGAGTAGACATAAATCCCAGAGGACTGACAAGTTGTACAGTGTGGGGTTTTGCCACTGAGGTGTGATGTCCTCTGGTGATGGGAGACTGAAAGCACAAGGGAGGAGCAGTAACAGGCTGGAGCTGACAGGCAAAGTAGAAACCAGCAGGCTGCGAACAGCTCCCTCGCAGGCTGCAGAGCCTTGGGAGAGTGTCATCATGTAGCGGTGAAGGGTGGGGAGAACATGCTGCCGCTGACCTGCTGGGGTTGGAAGGGAGAAGTGCAGAGCTGGCCCTGAGGGCCTGCTTGGCTTTCGTAAGGCTGCCTGTCTGTTTGACACATGTGATGGACTGCAGTGCTCGGAAACAAAAGGTATTTGATCTCCAGAAATCTTTGACAGGCTGCTAACCAAAAGCTGGTGTCTGGACAGTCCCTGACTGAAGAAGAGTTTGTATTTTAAAAAAGAAAAACAAGTACAATTCCAGCGACTCTCAGGAATGTTGACTGTTTGGAGGCTCTACTAGAGAAGTTAGCTAAATTTCAGTAAAAACAAAGCTTGAAATTTCTTCTGAGAAATGGGAAGCACTGTCCCCTGTCCTGTTTTCCTGTCTCACTCATTACTTCTATAAATGAGTTAGTAAGGTCATTGTTTGTGTCTTCTGTGCCTCTTCTGCAGGGTGTACATCAACTACTTCGACATGAACGCTGCCAACGTGGGCTGGAATGGCTCCACCTTTGCATAGAGCTCTCCCGTCTGTCTGAAGAGGCTGCTCCTGGACCTACCCTCATCCTGCCCCTTAGCAGAGACCACCGCACAAATGGCCCTGTGTCGCATTTTGTGCGCTTTCACAGATCGATGGCTCCCTGATAGTGTGTTTAAATATTGCTGCTTCAACATTCCTCTGTTTTCTCTGTGTAGAAAGCAAATAAAGATTTAGAAATAAGCTGTCTGGTGTAGGCTTTGGTAGGTTGGGGATGGAGTTGGGTAATCAGCAAGGTATCTGTTTCACTCTGCTAAAGCAAACAAAAGGAACGCTTTGGGTTTGCTTCTGTTTCTCAGACATGGTATTTCACAGTACAGTTAGACTGAGTGGCAGGTGCCTGACAGCACTCCAGGGTGATTTTTACCTTGCTGGGCTCCAGAGGCTGTAGGGCTTCTTGTTGCTCTGAGGTTGGAGGTTTGGGTTTGGGGTGTGGTGTTTTGGGTTTTTTTTTTTGCTGTGTCCTCCACTGCCACAGCAGAAGCAGTCGTTGGGCCAGCCCTGTGCCTGCTGCTTCAGGGAGGCTTTCCTCCAACAACATGCCAGCCGGGTGGGGCCAAGCAAGGAAGGAGTGCTTTTGCTCACTGAGCCGAAACGCTGCTATCCACCTTGCTTACGCTGGCTCCCTTCAGGCTGCCCCCCCACAGCGATGCTGTGCTCTCCTGGGCTCCCGCCATGCGGGGCTGGGGGGCGGGCCGCGGCTGCGGTACTTTTCTCCCCTCAGCGTTTTCGCCCGCCACCTTCCCAGCCTTCCTCCTCCAGCGCTTCCCGCCTCAGCCGCCCTCCCCTCAGGGCGCGCGCGGCGCCGCCCCTCCCTAGCCGGCAGGCGGCGCGCGGCCGCCCCCGCGCCTTCTGGAGCCTTCCGCCGCTGCCTCGCGCCACGCGGGCTCCACTAACGTCATCTCCGTGCGCCGGGGCGGCCCGGCCCGGCCCGGCCATGGCGCTCTTCTGCATCAACAGGTACCCGGGCGCTGCCCGGCCCTCAGCCCCGGCCCGGCCACGGGCTCGGGTTGGCTGCAGGAGCTGGGTCCCGGCGTCCCCCCGCGGCAGGGACTCGAGCGGAGGGTGCCTGGCTGGGCGGGTGGCTGTGCCTGAGGAGGTTTTGTCTGGGCTGTTGCAGGTACGGCGGGGAAGAGGAGCGGGAGGAGGAGGGGGCCGAGGCGGAGGAGCGGGCTCGGGTTCTCCTGGAGCGGCTGCGGCAGCAGGCGAAGGCTCGGCAGCTGAAGAAGCAGCAGGAGGCGCAGCCCGAGGGAGGCGAGCTGTCCGGAGGAGCCGGCCCAGGGGGCGCGGGGCTGAGCCCCGGGGGTGAAGCCGGGCAAGGGAAGAGGAAGAGTGAAGAGCAGTCCTGTGCGCAAAGACAGAAGAAGCTAAAGAAGAAACGACAGCCTCGCAGCTCTTCTGAAGAAAGGGCGGATACCGAGGAGGCAGCAGATGGCAGTACTCCATCGAAGAAGAAGAGAGAAAATAGAAGAAAATCGAAAGTGCCTCAAGAGAGGACTCAAGCAGGTAACAATAAACTGGGGTCATTTTGGTCGACAGTTCTCAACAGAGAAGTAGATGCAAGTTGCCCTTTGAGTAACTTGCCGAATTTACCTGAAGATAAATTTTTTTTCTTCTGCTTAATATGTGCCCAAAGTAATTCCCTTTTTTAGGGGAAAGCCCCATATTGCAAACTTGGAGGATCAGTTTAGTGTAAGGGAAGGAGGGAAGCATGTCACCTCAGTCTTCAGTTGCTTCCATACCAACAAAGGAACGTTTGGCTTTTGCACTTGGATTTAGGAAGAAAGAGGAGCTTGCAAGTTGTTGCTTAAGTCCTACATTGTAAAATGTTCCCTATGTCTCTTTTCTGTAGCACATTCTGACCTGTAGCTTTGTATTCTTGTTATCCAAATTCCAGATTCTGAAGAAGACGTCAAACGGGAAAACAGAAGCAGCCTTAAAAATAAGTCTTTTAAAAGGAAGAAAAGGGATGAGGAAACAGAGGGAGCTGAAACAAGGAAGAAAGAGAACGGTGAAGGAGCTGAAGGAAAACAAAGCACAAAAGAGGAGCTGTCCTTAGCAGCCTCAGAGGAAGAGGCAAATCCTCCACCCTCCAGTTTGGTGGTTCTTGGAGACTACGACAGAAAGCCAGTGCAGAAGGTAACTAGCTTGACTGAATTTTGATGATAGTCAGGAACGAACAGGCATCCTTACCATCTTGTGTATGGCATTGCCTGTTTGACAGCAGAAATGCTTTGTTAATCTCCTTTCCCTCACCTCAGGTTCAGCCCTTCTTACCACAGTGGCTTGCTCAACCCAAACTAGTGCAAAAACGTATCAAAGATAATCTAGTTCCAATCAGAGATGTCCCAGGAATTCATCCCAGGCTGTTGAAAAAGCTACAGATGAATGGGATAGAGTCCTTTTTTCCAGGTACCTTGATAGTGCTTTTGTGTCTTTCTGAATTGCCTTATGTGGTTCCTGCAGTGTGTTGCTGTATATTTTGTGTAGTCAGTGAAGTGAAATACAGAACAAAAACAAGTTTAATGCACCAAAGTGATCATACCAGTTTTAACCATTCATTTTCAAGTCTTTATGTAGGCCGAGTAATTGAGATCTGTTATCTAGTCATAAATGCAGCTCCACAAAATATGGTGGCTTGAACTAATAGCTCATAGCTGCCAAAAGAGGGAGGCCTTACTTGTGTCTTCTCATCTTTCCCCCTTATGCCAGGCTTGTGCTTGAGTTCCTTGCCTTCCACCATCTCTGCTTCTAATCAGACCTCTCTGGGAACCTGTTCAACTCGTTAAAGCAACAGAAAACTGTTCAAGCAAAACAATGCTGTTGGTTTTCCACTATTTTACTGTTTTTTTCAGACAAGTACAATAAATGTCAACTCCTAAATAAGTAGAAAATACAGCTGGAAGCAGGGATAAGGAGAGGGAGAGAAGGGAAGAAGGTGGGATCTCTGATCTTCAGCCAATTACTTGGTCCAGCTGAGCCTGGAGTCTTATCAGAGACTCATCAAGGTTACATTGGAAAGCCAGCATGTGTCTTCTCTTTTTAAGTATGCTGTTACATAACATTTTAATGTAAATGTTACTGCTTTCTTTGTTCTGGGAGATCTTGACACGTTGATGATAGCAACTTCTTGTGTTTTCTCATAAATCAAGTCCAGCTTATGGCAGTTGGTAATAGATAAATCAAGCAGTGTCATGCTCTGTCTGGTAGTGGTGGCGTACACTGAAGTCATACATCATATGTGTCACTGAGTACGGTCTTGTCACAGAGCTAGATCCCCTGGCTGCTCAACCTCATAGATAAACCAAAGTTGGCCAGTTTGTCAGGGCTTGTCATGGGACAGGGAAAGGAGAGAGTTCATGCATGACAGCCAAAGCTGTTGTTTGTACGGGACTGTTTGCTTCAGTCCTTGTGTACTGTCCTGCAGCGAACCTCAATGACTCCAAAGCCTATAGAAATTGTGCATTTTGCTCCTTGGCAGATAAGGCTGCGTTGCCGTGTTGCATATTCTGTGTTTATATAAGAGTAGTTTGTACTCCAAAGAAAGGATGCTTACAGACAAAATATTCATAGGTTTTAAATCTGCCCAGTACCATCCTAACGTGAGAACAAGAAGGCAGGTAGAGTTGAAAACAATATTTAACACACTAACATCCCAACTGAGCACTAGAAATAGCTGAATTCTTGGAGAGGGAAATCGTATTCAGTGCTAAGCTCCCATGAGTGAACAAGAACCAGGTAAGACCAGATTCTTTTCTCTTATGTTTATAGCAACAACAGCACAGATGTGGAAACAGATGCATTGTATATAACTGCTTTTCTGGATACACTGGTTTTAGCCCAGTTAACTCTGTAGTTACTGTTCATTTCCATTTTTGTTCAGTTCAGGCAGAGGTGATTCCTGCTATTCTACAGAGTGCATCCAATGGGTATTTGATGGGGCAGGGAGGATACCGCCCCAAAGACATCTGCGTCTCGGCACCTACTGGCAGTGGTAAAACCCTGTCTTTTGTCATACCCATAGTACAGGTGAGTTTATCCCCAGTGAAATATCTGTAGGGAAAATGCTGGGTTGCTTTTGTTCAAGCAAAACCTGAACTTAGAAGCAAGGAATTTGTGGCTGCAGAGCAGCAGATTTTTAGCTCAGAGCTGTCTCAGGGAGCTGTATGAGCCTCCTTCATCTCAGCATCCCACTCCTTTTCTCAGACAACAGGCCCAGCATGAGGAGTTGGGTGGGTGGAGGGGAGTAAAATGGAAACATAAAACTCCGTGAGGATATGTCAAGCCCATCTCTTCTCACTGGGTTAGATACAAGAACCCCCTTCTCTCCCCACTGCTTTCAGGGACTCATTTGGCCTTTGTTTTGGCAGGTTCTGCTAGATCGAGTAGTTTGCCAAGTCCGAGCTCTGGTTGTTCTGCCCACCAAAGAACTGGCACAACAGGTATGTAGCTCTTCACCTTCTCCCTGAGCAGAACTGGGCCAGGGGAAAAGCTGGTGCCGTCTGTACTTTGTTTGGCTGTTCTGTGAAGCAGGCTGAAGACCGTGTCGGTGGGTTTGATGTTAGCATAATGGAAAGTATTACTTTAAATGATTTCATTGTGGCTAACAAAGCCCATCTCTTTGCAGGTGAGTAAAGTGTTCAACATTTACACTGATGGGACAGGTCTGAAGGTCGTTTTGATTACTGGCCAGAAATCTTTTGCAAAGGAGCAGGAGATGCTTGTCCAGAAAAAGTAGGTTAAAAGGTCTTTTGATAAGGTTTATAGAGATTGTAAACTATTTAATCTCAGTAAGCAGAGGTGAAAATACAGGCTATTGCATCACACCATCGTGCAATAATGATTTTGGATAGTGGGTTTATATGCTAGACAGTGGTTGTTCTGTCTTTGTTGAAGTGCCTGCTACTACCCCTTTTTTGTGATTGTTATGTTTTACTAGATTTTTGGGGTTCTTCACCAGCTGAGTAGAATGCAAATGTTTACCTTATACCCACAGGTACAAATGATTGTTACGGGATTTTGCTGCAACTTAGCTTTTTTTTAAGAGCAATGAAGAATGACATTTTTTGTTTAAAATGAGGGTTTAGTGTCCAGTACTGCCTTTGTGTGCTTTCCAAATATTCAAATATTTGAATTTCATTATTTCTCTGTTAAGTGAATAGTAGGAAAATCTTAAGGTCTGCTGACCAAGGATCACTGTTACTTGCTTTATGGTGTAGGGAGAAACTTACTGATGGGCTGCTTGTTCTTTCAGAGTGACAGGCTACTGCAGCCTGGCTGATATTATTGTGGCTACACCAGGGCGGCTCACGGATCACATTAGCCAGACCCCGGGGTTCAGCCTGACGCAGCTTCGCTTCCTGGTGAGTCAACTCCACAGGTCTCCCATCTTAGTGCCATGACCATTACAGCTGTAATCCCTGCTTTGTTCTTGCATGGTACATAAATCCATCTCTGTTGGAACTGCTGTATGGGCCTGGTCTACACTCCAGATTGCTCAGGCAACAGTCTCAAGATGAGATGTTTTATTCCAACTCGTGACACCCAAGCATCCACCCACTTCCCCTTCTCTCTTAGCCTCTTGCAAACACAAACTCAGAGTAAAGCATTATCGGTCAAGGTCAGGCAGGGTAGGTTATCAGACTGTAGTAGCTTCCACCATATGGGAATCTGTCCAGAGACATAGTTGCAATCTTATTTAGGATGTGGAGATTTTTATCTCTTATTCAGAGACATGGACTGGATTTATGTGCAGATGAACGTGTGTGTAGTTTGAATGCCAGGCTGGCTACTGAGTCACTGATATAAAAGCAAAATTCAGTTTTGGGGTAGAAACTTCTGCCTTCGTTTGATAATGATAATATTATAAAAGGAAAATAAAAGCTGCCTAATGCTAGACAGTATTTAACAACTAGTGTTTTTCGTCCTTGTGAATTCAGATTGTAGATGAAGCTGACCGTATGATTGATGACATGCACCAGAACTGTCTGAACCAAATTGTCAAAGCTGCATTCCAAGTAGAAAATGACTCTGGCTCCAACATGCTTTTTCAGAGGACCAAACCAGGCCCTATAACAGCAGCCAGGTAAGTTGCCAAATCATTTCTTTGAAGTGGTAGCATGGACACCAGCACCTGGATGCCACTGCCCTGCTTCACAGTACTCCCCCACAGGCACTCCCAAAGCTTGCTTACTCTGAAAAATGTCTGCCAAATTAAGGCAGCTGAACAGCTGATACTAGAGGATGTCTTCTAGACTGAAGCCTAAGTATTGTATTCTCCAGGCTTTCCTTAACTAGACTAAAGGAGCATCAAAAGAATGCGCAAATATTGCAAGTCTGTGATTCATTTGCACACTAACTATAGTAATGCCCTCTGGCAAGCTGAGTAATGGATTTGAAGGAAAACTCTTGGAATTATCTGTCTGCAGCTGCTGTTTTCATGCAGCATGGTAGAGATGTGTTGGAAACTGAGATCAGTGAACAAGGAAGGAAGCAACTAGAATGAGGACATGGGTAAGGATGTGTGCGGGGGTAACGGATGCAGGTTGTGCAGTTGGTTGAGAGTGCTGATCAGTTCTGTCTGTGAACTCCACCATAAAACAAGGGTGGAAAAGAACCTACAGGAAAGGCCCAGAGCAGGAAAAGAGCATCAAAAAGAATTAATTGCTTCCCTCGTAACATCATCTGAAAGCATTTGTGGAGGAACTCCTGTGCCCCATCCTCAAAGCTTGGTTTCCATGTGCTATTTATTTCAGCTCCTGCTATCCTCAAATACCCTTACAGAAACTGCTGTTTTCAGCCACGCTGACCCAGGACCCAGAGAAACTGCAGCAGCTGGACTTATTCCAGCCTCGCCTCTTCACATCTGTCTATTCTGAGAAAAAAACACTTGGAGATGGAGCAGAGACTGAACAAGATACTAATAAGAAATATACACTCCCTGAGGGGCTATCGGTATGACGTTAATTCTCTTGAATATATTCTACTTGAAGATTTGTTTAACTCTGGGGTATCTAGTTATGTTTATACTCTATAAACAAATATGTCTTCCCTGTGATTCCTTGCATTACAGAGGTTCTGGGAGAAAGTGGCTTTGGGTTTATGATCCAGAGAGCTCTACCTTTGTGCATTTTTCTCATTACTTAGTGTTCATTTGGTTAAGACTGGATTTTTTTTTTTAATTAAACTCTCTTCATGCAGAATTAAGTTTACAAGCAATGGGGAGTGGAGATATAAAGTAATAATAATGTGTTAGCGCTTACGTATAACATGCATTTCAAGGCACGTAGCTACAGGTCACCTTGTAGACAAGAAGGCAGCACATGTTGTTACTTGTCGTGGAGAAGTGAGGACATTAGAACAACACGGGTCTCCTTTCTCCACTTGGTGTTGTATCCTCCCAGCCTGTGGCTGTGACTTGTTCTAAAGGGAGTAGCACTGTGGGGTCTGGTTTTGCTGCTATTAGTCAGTTGCAAAACATCCAAGCCTATGTTGGTCACAGACAGGTAACGGGTTTCAGAGAAGATAGCCTCGGTGAGAAGTAATTTTTCTTTCTGAACTTCTTCCCTGTCGACTGCAGCAATGTTACGTGCCTTGTGACCTGAATTCCAAGCCTTTGCTCCTCTTGCATTTCATGCTGACAATGAAATTTACCCGCGTGTTGTGCTTTACCAACTCCAGGGAAGCTTCTCACAGGTGAATATATTAATGAGATCACTGTAGTAGGTATCTGTCAAGTAATGTTAGAGAGATGATGAAGTGGCTTTTTATCCCATTTACCTACAGATTGTTCCTGCTGGTTCAAGCCTTTGGTGGCATCACTGTGGCTGAATTTTCTTCTCGGTTACCTCCAAATGAGAGACAGAGAACCATGAAGGAATTTGAACAAGGGAAAATACAACTGTGAGCATCTCAAATGAGTTTCCTGCATGTCTTCCAACATAGGCTATTTCCAGTGTGAAAAGCTAGGTAGAACCAAGAGCACAGTTAAATGGAGTCCTCTGTAAAACAGCATGCAGGAACCAACTTACAGAATGGGTGTGAGACTTGGACTTGTGACTTTTGAATTGTTGCCCCTGCATGTAACTTGGCCTGTTCTAATCTAGCTGTAATCTGAATTTCTGTGTGTTATTTTATAACAAGCGGTAAATGTAACTGCTTGTTCATATAGTTGCCCAAAACACAAGCAGTTCTGAAAATCTTAAGTTTGATGTCTGTGCTTGGGGTCTGGCACTTTTTGGAAGAAAATGGATGTTGGTGCTAGAACTATATATAGTATTAGGGCTTCCTGCCAAAGAAACCCCTGATCAGACTGGCATACAGATTTGCTTCTGTCCATGTGTTTGATTTGCTTGTGATTTTGGTAGTTATATGGGATTGCATCTGTGGAATGTCTCTGAGAGGAAGGTAAATATTTGTTTTCTGGATTTTCTTTTTATCCAAACCCTGTGTTTAAATTCATCCTTGACTACTGGAATTTTGCACCTCGCTGTTTGCGTTCAGTGCCTTTATGGAATGTTCAGATAGCTTATAGGTTTGTAACCTCCAGTGTGGTGGGAGCCGTCTGGCTTAATGTCGTATGCTTGGAGAACCTGGAAACACCCAGTAACTTTTCATGCAGGACAGTAGGTGACAAGCCTGTGGTGCTGCTTGGAGGTCTGTGGGCAGCTAATAATGCCAGTGACAATAAGGAGTGACTTAAAATGCTGCTGTCGTGCTCAGAGGTCAGAGGCTGGCTGCCCACTTTGAACAGAGATTAGCAAGAGTTGTGCTGTGTTCACTTCTGTTTCACTTGTGTGTGTAATGCAAGAGATGTTACCTGAAAATCACTATATATACATTTAAAACCAGGTTAATCAGCACAGATGCCACTGCACGAGGGATTGACATTAAAGGAGTGAATTATGTAATAAACTACGATGCGCCTCAGTTCATCAGGACATATATTCACCGGTAAGACAACCAGGAACAAAAGGAAGATGTTTGAGCTTTGTTGACATTTAAATATTTAGCAAAGGTGACATGCACTTAAAAGGGTTTTTAGCTTTGGATATTTTTTTTTACTTTAATATGCAAATAGCTTTCTAATCAAAACTAAGCCTGTAGCATCACCAGAGTAATGCAGTATTGAAACAGAGGACTAGCACCCTATTACAGAAAACGTATTTTACAGGAGCTAGAAATGCTGTCCTGGACAGCATCGAGTATTGGGTTTCTAGATGTTCAGAAAACTGCGGCGGCTCAGCAGCTGTGAATGAGCCCTGAAAGTGTTCATGCTTTGTAACGTATGGCTGACCCTGCTGTGCTAACCTCAAAAAACTCAGAATCAGACTTCCTTAAATCTGGAGAATTTCAGAATCAGACACTTGGAGCTGATAATGGCAGCGACTACGTGGCTAAACTGACTTGATGCTACTTTTTCTGATTTCAGAGTTGGAAGAACGGCTCGTGCAGGAAAAGCGGGCATCGCTTTCAGCTTGGTCCTTAGAATTCAGGTATGTTGTTGGTATGGGATCATTTGATGAGGATGCATGCAGGGGCATAAGGAAGATAAAGTTCATACTACTTCCCGCCTTTTCCAGTCAGCTGAGCTCTGTACTTGGAAGCTTTAATTATTTCCTGACTAGGCAGCATGTTCCAATATGTGCTCATTTTCTAGCTGATAGGCAGCGGGGTGTCTCATCTCCTGCATCTGTTTTGTTATGCAGGAACGTAGGTTTCTGCGGATGTTGAAGGATGCCGGCATCCAAGACATACAGAAGCACCCAGTGAAAGGCAACTCATTAAAGCCGTTGGTGCAGCAATATGAGGGAGCTCTCTGTAAGCTTGAGAAGACAGTCAAGGTAATTGAAACAGGGACAAAAATTTAAAAAATCAAACTATAACTTGCACAGTTTGTTGCAACTTGTGACTAGGACAAGTATTAGTGTCCAGGATCCTTTCCTTTAACTGAGACATTTCCATTTCAGTGTGAAGGCAGCATTTCTGGGTGCATCATTATGAAATACTCAGAAAGGGTGGGGAGGGGGGAAAGAGGTTTTCTGTCAAAAGAAAGGTGTTTAAAAGACATGTAGACGTGGCGCTTAGGGACATGGTTTAGTGGTGGACTTGGCAGTGTTAGGTTTACAGTTGGACTCAATGATCTTATAGGTCTTTTCCAACCTAAATGATTCTATGATTCTATTCTATGATTTTATGGTTTGTGGTGTTTCCTTTTCTATTCTGCCTTTCTCTTTACCTCTGGAGCTGGGATTTTGGCATCTACCCAGAGGAAGGCAAACAAAATGCAGAGATTAAACCTTCTGTCATTACAGAGTTTTAAGACTGTAATTTACAACTATGCTGACTAGAAGTTGGGTATTCCAAGCCAGGAAAGCATTTTCTGCAAGCCCTCCTTTATACACCTGTGCTGTATGATTTGGGCAAGTGTTCTGCTCTCTAATTTGAGGACTCCTGATAAACATCTGTCCTTGAAAAATGATGATTTTGAGTTGTAGACTAGGACTGTTTAAGAACTGGGGCAGAAAGGATTTTTAAATTGTCCCATTGCTCCCTGAAGTCCGTTCTGTGTGACTGAGACAGGGGCATCTTCAATCACCTTCTCAACTTTAATTTTGAACAGAAGGAGCGAGCACAGAAACGAGCCTGAATGAATGGAAGCCAAGAAGGTCATGTTTCGTGGCACTGAAGCTGCTGAGGGGGATAGGCCATGGACTGCTACCCAGCATGGTAACAATGAGATGTGGTCCCTGAATGGAGCTGAACGGTTGACTCCTCAACGTTATCATGTCCGAAGTCAGCTATTGCAGGCCTCATTCCCCTTTCAAGGACACTGCAAACAGAGTTCAGTTACTGGTTTAAAAAAAAATAATAATTTTGAGATGCAAAGTCCTCTGCAAGACAAGTGTATTATTGTACTGGCACATGTAAAGCTACCACCAGTGAAGAGAAGAGCCATTACACAGCTCTTGAGCATGGGCCTAATGGAACTGTGGGTCTCCAAAGGTGAGGGCTGTGCCCTTCTTGCCTCTGAACTGGGACAACTAATGGCTCTGTCTTGCTGCACAAGCAGCTGTATCTGCAAATGCATAAACACCTATACATTGCCTATAGCAGAAGCGTGTTTGAAGAGCTGCTCTAGGCTGAAGTGACTGCAACTTTTACATAAATACTATATATTTTTAAAACTGTGTCTAATAAAGATTCCTGGTTGACAGGGATGGAGTTAATGTTGAAGGGATTTTTCACTTCTGTAGTCCTGTGCTTTTCTTGTCCTTTCTTGCCTGTGTTGTTTCCTTCCAACATTCAGTACCAGTGGTAACAGCAGGTATTATTAAGTGTTAGGTTGGTGTTAATGCAGACTAAAATGTCTGATGTCTAATATGAATATACTAGAGTCAGCTAGTATCACTGCAAGCCATAAATCTATTTGACACATGCCACTGGTATTTTTAGCTGCCCCTGGCAGAAGGCTTAGCGCTACCGTTGTAGCTGTAGCCTGCAACTAGCTTCCACGACCTTCAGCAGGAAATACCCCAGCTCTGGCTTATTATTTTGTAAAACAAAATAAATGCACACCAGCATTAGCAATAAATCATTGGAGCAAAATGAAGGGCTGGGAATCTCAGAGGGATAGGTGTCAGGAAGGGTGGCTGCATCTTGTAAAGACAGGAGCAACGTGGGGTTGTTTGATAGCAGTGAAGTAGCGTGTGTCCTCCTACCCTGTGACTGCTTTCTCTCCCTCAAGCAGTTTTTGCACAGCACCGGTGTCTGGGCTGGTGTCAGAGTAGCAGAAAGGGAAGTCCTCTTAGGCAGGAGCTGTGAGCTCCCATGAGCAAAGCAAGGATCTACCTCTTGTGCACCTACATCCCATCAGCCTAGCTTCGGTTTTCCTTCTCATTAAGCAATTAAGGGCAGTTATTAGGACAAGCCCGGGTTCAAATACGGGGTGGCAGAGCCCGGTGCCCTGAAAAACTGCCGTCACCCCCGTCCTTTGAAACGACCAGGCACAGCTCTGCCCGCGCCTTAACTCCGGGGCCCGAGCAGTCCTGCTCTCGGCGGCGGGCCGCCGAGGCCGGTACCGGGGAGGGCGGGGACTCCGGCGGGGGCTGCTGCGCTGCGCTCCGCCCCGCGGGAGGGCCCGGCGCTGCCCCGCCCGGGGACCGCGGGGCTAGCGGGACAGGACGGGTCGGGACGGGCGGCAGCAGCAGCAGCAGCAGTAGCAGTAGCAGCAGCAGGATGGGGCTGGAGCTGTATCTGGACCTGCTCTCGCAGCCCTGCCGGGCGCTCTACATCTTCGCCCGGAGCAACAACATCCCCTTCGAGTTCAAGCAGGTGGAGCTGATGAAGGGTGAGCGGGGCTGGAGGGTGGCAAGGGCTTGTGGCGGGGCCGGGGGGGTCCTCTGCCCCCCGCAGTGGCCCCCGGCGGCCCCCAGCCCCGGGGTTAGCCGGGCGCCCAGCTGCTCCCCCCGCTGCTGCGCTCAGCCGCCCTGGGAGCCCCGGCTCCCCTCGCCGCTCCCGGCCAGACTGCTCGTTACCCGCCCGCCCCCTCGCAGAACCACGCCGCGGGTGGGACCGGGTTACTCAATTATCCTCATCGGTGCGCGATGCTGCAAGAGGGTGGGGTGGCCCTCCAGCTGCAGAGGGCTTTTCACGTCAAGACGAAAACAGGAACTCATTTTCTAAAGAAACCCTGATTTTTAAGTGGCAGTCTCGGTGCCTGTACTCCTCCGCAACGAATACGACTCCGCAAAGGTGTGCGGTATCTTTTATATCGGCCCCACCCCAGCAGAAAACGAGTCTCCGAAAAGAGGAACACTTTTCTGAGAGGAAATGCTCAGGATGTGCTAGGTGTGAGGCTGTTCCCCATTTAGATGGGAAACAAAAAGCAACAGCGATGGGATGTTCATGTATGGGCAAGGACAGCCGAGGTATGCGGTTCTTGGTCTCTAATTCAACTTTCCTAGAAAACTTTGCACTCTGGTAAGCAGCAGCAGTTGCTGCAGAGCAGCTTTTCTTCTTCTCTTAGCAGCCCCTTGGGAAGGATCCTCATGCGCAGAGCTTGCTGATGGCTCCCCGTGTACAGGTAGGGCAGGCTAGCCAGCCACCCCTTAGGGTGCTCCATCGGGTCACGCTGTTTGTGGTCAAGTTATTTTGAGAGGGTTGACGACAGGCTTGCAGAGACAGTGGAGGCAGCGGAGCAAAACAGCGCAGCCACCAGGGATCTGAATGCTGAGAAATGAAGGAAGGAAGGTGGTTTAGTTTGTATTAAAACCAAATGATAATTGGTAGGAGCCTGCCCAAGAGGTATCGTGTGTTTTCACCAAAGGATGCCTAAAGATCTGTATCTTTGTTCTTTGTAACTGAAGTTGGTAAAAGCTATCCTTCAACCTTTCCAGAGCTCTGCTAGATTTGAAATTAAGGTATTTGGCATAAAAACGCCTTGGTAAGTAATGCTTAAAAATAATGAAAGATGAGAAAGCTCCTGGGGCTGAAACTGATAAAGGAACAAAAGAGGCTCCAGCCTGTGACTCAGAGAAACCTCAGGCATGTTGTGATTTGGTCTCTGGGTGTTCCCCTGCACGCCTTAGCTGTGCATTGATCACACCTTACTGCGGCTTTCCTGCGACCTGTCTCGGTGGGACAAATTGCTGCTATTGTTTGTAGCTGGGGGCAGGCCCATCTAGTGTCCTTCTTCTTTCCCAATAAATAAACTGTTGTGGTGAGACACTGGTGCAAAGGAGAGGAGACTGGCAGGCAAGCAACGAGAGCATTGGGGAGAATGAAACAACTGCAATACAGGTATCGGGGAACTGAGAAGAAGGAAAGTGAATTAAATCAGTTTCCCAGTGATCTGTGCCCCGTGGCATCAGCATTTGCTTTTGGTCAGTGGATTTAAGACGGGTAATTTGGCTTATGGGAATGCTAGAGGTGCGTCCCATTCCTGCAGTGTGTGCACCTCCCATGCCATGGGGAAGCACTCCTGGTACGTGCAGCTGGGTTAGCTCAGGGTCCAGCTGCTCGGCAGACGGGTATGGGCACACTGGCCCCCAAATAAGCACTGACTCGGGGATGCGGTGCAGGTGGCCTCGCTGCACTAGTACCCATCACTGCATGGTATGTAAGGACCAGGTGAGGGAACATATACTCAGATCTGAGCTGGTGGTTTAAATGTGTCCCCCCAGAAAAGCTCTTGGGCCCCCAGTAGGGTAAGTCTCAAGGAAATGGGTAGAAAGAGTGAGAACAGATAGAAATCACACAACGCTCCAGGGACACCCAAGGACCTGGAATCTGCATGCCGCGTGTAGGAAATCCCAGTGTCTTTTTGAAAGGGGGTGGGGGAGATGGGCTGCGAGCCAAGTGACAGGGGAATAGTCACAAATCAGGTTTGCCAAGTACTGGGAAAACTAAAACCATTTCCAGAGCATCTCCTGTGGCACAGAGATTCTCAGGTGACTCACACAGCAGGACGTGGCATGGGGTTAGACATTAGAGAAACCTGAATGCAGACGTACGCATGTATGACTGAAGCCAGGGGCTGGAAAAGGCTGGCACGAACAAGTCGCGTAAAACAAGGCGCCAGGGGCTGGGTTCAAACGTAATGGAGCATGCTGAGACCTCAGATGAACATAGCATCTTTTCCTGTCAGGTTCACTCTGCCTGCCTTTCAGGGTGGGGCTGAAAGGTAGCTTAAAAGCAGACTCAAATCCATATTTGCTCTGATAAAGGACATGCAAAACCCACATAAAGAGCTGATTGATAGATCTGTAATAAAGTACCCGTGGCTTTATATGGAATCACAAAAATCTGTTTCCATCTGAGGACTAAAAAGAGAGTTGAATATAAATTACATTCTCTTCTAGCAAAAGAAAAAAAAAATATCCCTTGCTTTCTCACTGTCCTTGCAGTTCATGTTTCTGATACCGAGATCCCTTTCCTCCAAGGCGTTTGGTGTTCACTCTGGGTTTGTACAGGACAGGTACCTCCAGGCACAAACCAAGAGCTGATAGAGCCCTGAGTTGACAAGTGCTGTTGGTATGAAAGGACTCTTAACCATTCTGACCTTCGTCGAGAGGTTGTTCTGGTCTGCAGACAATAAGCAAATAAGCTGGCATCATAGGGCAAACCCCTTATTCACCCTGTGGCACTTTTTGATTGCTTATAAACTTAAACAGGACTGTATTTGTACAATCAAAACCAGGAATTTGAGGCCAGATGGTCCCCACAGGCTCCTCAGGTGTTTGCAGACAGGTCCTGAGCATCACTGCCAAGTAAAACTTCTCATTTCCCTCCTCAGGGCAGCACAGGACAGAGGAGTTCCGGAAGGTGAACGTCCTGATGAAGGTGCCTGCGCTAAGGGACGGTTCTTTCACCTTAGCAGAGAGGTGAGGCTCAAATAAGCTCAAACCCCTACTGCAGTATTGTTTATCCTAATGCTTGGATCCTTCCAGTGCACTGTTTGGTCTGTACTGGGACTCCAGCCCAGGTAGTTGTTTGCTTCCTTCCTATCTGTTCCAATTGTACATAAAATAAACCTATGTTTCAAGAGAAGCTTTCTCATGTAATCAACTCAAACAGCATTGATTGTGGAAAAATCCGTGAGCTGCTGCTTGGAGCTAGCTTGCATATAGGCAATGTTTCTAAGCCAAAATACCTGTCCGTGTGTCCTCCTGCTCTCTGCCTTCAGCTGGAAGGTCAATGCAGTAAATCTGGCGCAAGGCACCCACTGCTGGATAGCCAGGCAATACAAAGCTCTGATTTGGTATAAACTCATTCTGTGGCTCATATTTGCTCAAAAATGTTGATGGGGTAATGTTGTTTGCTCAAAAATGTTGATGCACCAGCAGGCCACGTCTGTCTCTCTGGGCTGATGTATCGCATAATTGCTGTCCACAAGCAGCCGGTCAAGCCAGCACAAACTCTCTCATGCGCTGTGCCTAGCTGGCAGTTGTGTGTCCTGCGCTTCTGCCTGACTCAGATCAGGTTTGTATTGCTGCTGGTCCAGCAGTACAAAATTTGGGTGAAGAAGAAAGGATCAGGTGCTTTAATCTCAGACGATCAGCTCACCGGTCTGCCTTGCTCTCTGGGCAGCATTGCAATCCTCCTGTACCTGGCCCGAAAATTCAAGACTCCTGATCACTGGTACCCATCTGACCTGCAGAAAAGGGCTAGGGTTGATGAGTACCTGTCATGGCAGCACGTCAACATTCGTGGGAAGGGGAGCAAGCTGTTCTTAACTAAGGTAAGACCATTATATACCAAAAACTAAGTGCTAAGAGCTGTGAGTGCAATGGCCCAGGAAGTACCTCCTGTGTGCAGGGTCTTTCTAAGCAAATGTACAAGCCCGGTGACAGATAGGAACAAACGTAGATCTGGAATTGACTTGGCTGCTCAGCCGAGCCTAACTGAAGTGGCCCAAATACCTCATGCTGCAGCCGCACCTCTGTGCATGCACTGAGATCCAGAGCAAATTTGTCCTGGGTGAGCAGCTAACACCAGACACAGCTCACTGCCTTCTGCCCAGCTTCATGGAAAGAATGAACCTCCCGTTGGAAAACAAAATGTAGTTGCTCGCAGATGATGCAGCCTTCCCTTGAGAGGATGACTCTCATGGTTGAAATTTCCAACTTTCTAGGGAGGAGACAAGGACAGGCAGGAATTAATGACTGACATTAATGTTAATCTGCCAAAGGAGATTAGCAGTACCAGTTGTTGTCGTGCATGGCTGGTGAGGGACCCTTAGAAGAAGGCAGTGGGAGGGTGTGGACTAAGGCTGGAGGGAAATATGTAAAAAGCAACTTGTTTCTTTTCCCTGCCAGGTGCTGCTGCCTCTCCTCACAGGCCAGCCACTTCCTCCAGAGAAACTGGAAAGTGTTACTGAAGAGCTGAATGTTGTCCTGAAGCAGTTTGAGGAGAAGTTCTTGCAGGACAAGCCCTTCATTGCAGGCAGCGAGATCTCCCTGGCAGACCTTGTAGCACTGGTGGAGCTCATGCAGGTGAGCACCAACCCCAACGCTGTTGGATATGCAAGCTGGGTTGCGGGCAGGCCAGGCCAACCTGTGGCTGCAGCACCACCACCTCTTTGATGGCAGATCTTTCTCCCTGCAGTTTACTCCTTAGTGGAGTTAAATCTTGTTCCTTTTTTACTTCAGCCATAGTTGAGTTTGCCAGGGAACACCTACTTTGAGACGGTTCTCTCTATAGAAGTATGGACAAAATTCCTCAGAAAAAAGATGAATTACAAACTAGGCAGAGAAAGTACAGGTATTTGGAAGAGATGTGTTGGTGTGCATGGACCTCCATGTTCTGCATTAGACACTTGTGGGTTAGCCACGGCAGTGCTCTTTCGCTGCACGTCCCAGGGGACAGCAGCTGCTGAGGATGACAACACTTGCCTCCTACTAGCTAAGAACCAGAGATGCACTCCACCTAATGTGATGACTGTCTGCTGCCTTGAACCAAAAGCATATCTGTACTTCATGCTGGTCCCATCCCTGGTAAATATGTTGTTTGACTCACTCCCGGGTTCTCTTGCTCTCTGCAGCCTGTAGGTGCTGGCTACAACCTCTTTGAGGAGAGGCCGAAGTTAGCAGAGTGGCGCAGGCGGGTGGAAGAAGCAGTGGGGAAGCAGCTCTTCCAGGAAGCCCATGAAGGGATCTTGAACGCCAAGAACTTGACTGCTGATAAGATTGCACCCGAACTGCTGGAGCATTTCAAGCACCAGCTCCTAAAGCAGGCCAGCCAGAATTAGGGGGTTATACTCTAAGTAAAATGGACTATTTTGTGCAGGCTTTTTATAGCATTTCATCTAAAAGTCATACATGAAACACCATTCCACAAAATGCACTTCAATCACAGCCTTTCTGCAACTTAGAAGGGAAGAAAACTACATCTTAAACAGACTGCAGTGAGCTGCTTTCCCCTCTTGTCCACTACACATATGTGAGCTGTAGCCCTACAGGCTTTTCTTTCTTGCTCCAACGCCACGGGATCTGCTTGAGGACAGGGGCAATTCGGCCCATGTGGGAACTGGGGCCAGTCAGAACTGCCCTTTCCATCCCTGTTTTGAGTTTTCCAGGGCACAGCACCATAGACGGGGCAAAGTTTTCCTGAGGGTATGGCAGAGCAGATCTGTCTGAAACAAGGAAAAATCATTGAAAATCGCTTTCACTTTGCAACACACTCAGAAGATTTTGCTCTTCAATAAAGAGACAGGGCAGGACCCAGCCCTTGGTGGGGACCCTGCCAGGGCTCTTAGAGCACCTGGCCACTAGAGGCTGCTGCATCACCTGTGGGAGCAAAGGGACACAGCACCTAGGAGCAGGGGGGCTGTGCAGGTACCCAAGTGAGGCCTCTAGCTTCTGGGAAGGACGGCATTAGTCCTGTGAATACAGATCCTCAAGCACAGACTCATGCCATACTTTACAAAGAAGAGCCTGCACAGTTGAGAAAAGCTGCTTTTCTAGGTGAAGCTGCTGCCAGCCACATGGTCTCCCTCTGCAAACCATATCGGTGCTCTTGTCCTTTCCCCAGAGCGGCTTTGTCAGCTCGATGGAAGCCGTTCAAGGCCAGGCTCTCTCCACTGACGAGTGCTGCTGTGGCTGGGCCAGCATTGGTGGCAGAGGGAGCTGTGCTGGCCAGCCCCGGGGTGAGCAGAGTGTGCAGTGTATGAGCTGAGTAATGCCTCAAATACAGTTAATGTTCCACTACTCTTCTGTCACGTCAGATTCTTCAGTAAAGTTAATGGTTACGCTTGCCATGTGTTGTAGCTCTGTTTGGATTTGTAAACAGGATTTGGAAGGAAGCGGCCACTGATTCATCCTCCACACCTGTGCAGCACCCCTCACAACCTCTTGCCTGTGTCCCTTCGTACCCCTCCTGCCTTCCTGTCCCTGTGACCTTCCGTTTCCAGGTACAAGCCATGAGGAGGGTTCCAGTTTGCAGAACTGTGTTTTCCTTCTTGTTAAGCTCTTGTCGTATCTGTAAGTCCATTTGTCTCTGCTGGCTGGTTACACCGTTCACAGAGATGGCTGCATAATACGGTGTGAGATGTCAGTCATCTTAATGCAAGTCATTAACAGTGCTCAGAAAAGGTGAAAGTAGCTGCTCAAACCAGTCTCGCACGTCCTTTCAGCTGGACCTACTGTTTTTGGGGAATGAGCCAGCTGCCTCTTCTGCATTTGTTTCCTGAGTAAACCTGCCCTTTAGTTCAAAAGGGCACCATGAACTATAGTTTCCAATGCACATCCCTGCAGGCTGAGCTAAAGCAGCCAAGAAGGCCAGTCCCTTTTACTTTCTGATCTTCCAACCTGCAGGAAATCCTAAACGTCAGCAGTGAAAAAGCAGACTTGCCCCAAAACTCTTTCAGTTTCAGTGCTGACACAGACAGAGGATATTTGTCTTCTTATCTGATTTTTTTTATTGGTAAGTTTGTTGAGGAGAGCCTGTTGCACTCCAGTTGGCAAAGTCGGTGACAGCAGCTTTCTTCTTGCCCCGAGAGTGCTTGCATGGTTGGTGCCTGAGCAGCAACCCCTGTAGGGACTGCACTGCTGCTCTGCTGCAGCAGCTTGCCTGCAGTGCTAAGCCTAAAGAAAATGGCCTGTTTACGCTGTACCGCCAACCACTTCCTTTCCTCTATAACCTGCAGCTTACCACAGCCACCAGCTGGGCTTCTGCGCACCGCTGGAATAAAACGGGTCCTTCTTTGCTACCTCACCGAAGCTGCCCAACCTCGCTGCACCCTCTCCTGTTAGCAAGTTTGTACTTTGCCTAACTTCCAGATTCCTGACCTCCGACTTTGTTCTTTTTTGTAGAGAGCAAGCCTCCTCCTTACAGCACAATAAATTCCTCATGCAGCTTCTGTTCAAGTAGAAGCAGAGCAGAGCAACCACCAAAAACAAGAGCCTAAGTGCTAATCTTGACAGATCTCAAACTGGGCTTGGTAGCAGAGCCCTCCTTGATACACATTCCCCTGCAGAGTCTCGAGATAGGGCTTGCTGTGCATGCAAAACCATTGCATGAGCCAAAACAAATAAAGTGTCTTTTTTTTATTACTTATGGTACGTGCAGCACAAGAGCTCCATGTAAAAGAGTCTTGACCCAATTTTCTGCTTGTTTGAATAAGGCACAAGTTCCATAAACGTCACCCTCTGTGTGCTCTTGTGAGGACAACTGCCTTCAAAAACAAGTTGGAACTATGTTCAGAGCTCATTGTCTGGTGCTCCTCCATTGTCACAAAGGATAAACGCACAGATCGGCTACTGCCTCGCTCCAGCGCGGTCGTGGTGACAGGAGGAGATTTTAAATTGTTTTTCCCATACTCTTCTCTGCCTGCTCTAAGCCCATCCGAACTGTAGGTTCACTCTCCCAATGAAGCTGTGTGTGCAGTGACCAGTGGCATTTTGGGCCCCTCTATGCATGCAGGACAAAGCACCTCCCCAGCGTAACGCCTTGGATGGCAATAGAGCTGTACGACAGATAAATCTGCCTTGCTGATTTTTTCACTCTAAATCGTGGAGATAAGGCATCTCGTCCTTGTACTTTGCCTTTTGCTGTCCCTCCACCTCCCCCATTTTGTTCATTTGTGTCATTTGATCTTGGCTGGTTCCGGCTCCTAGACTGAGAGCCCCAAGAGCTGCCTGCCAAAACCCAACAGGTTGTGCAAGAGTTTTGCCTGCCTCAGTGCAAGGTCTGTTTGGTGTCCACTCCCCTTTCACCTGAATATGGAGAGGGGTTACACCTCCAATGACAGTTTAATGTGCTGTTCTGATTCAATTTCCTCAACTCTTGCCAGGGGCTATTTGGAAATAAGTGAGCACCTGCGATTTCTAGAGTAAAATGAAGCTGGGATACACAAAATGGGGGGAATGTTTAAAAACCAGATCCACATCCTGAGACATCTTCTAAACAATTAAGAAATAAACTGCAAAACTTATTGTATTTTTTCTGTGTTGTTCCTGTTTCCAAAAACCTGACAGACAAAGTACAGGGAGGAAAAACGGCCTTTGAGGTGATAGAGCCAAATGAAAATACAGTGCTAGAAGCACTAGCCTAGAGCCAGGAATAATGCAATCAAATGACATAGAACACTACCAGATAAAAATATCTCTGGTTGTATGGGCTGTGCAGTGCAGTCAGCAAATTGGAGAAAAACTTAAGGAGGGAACATTTCCAGGAGGCACATGAAAAGATCTTTGAAGTCCAGATAGGACTAATGGATCTACTGAACCATAAATAAAAGAGCAAAGCGAACCCACGCTGCTAATCTTGCTACCCACCGCTGAGATCAATGAACTCTTCTCAGGGATACCTCAGGGTAGGGACATGTAACCATTTTGAAGCACAAAGACTTCTCGGACTATCAGCTGTGCAATGCCACATTCACGCTCCTTTTCCCCACTCCCTTAACATTTAAGATTTCTTTGCACTGAAGGAGTTTGACATGAACTCAAGCACCTGCCACAATACTCTATGAGACTTCATCTCTGGCAGGTTGGTGCTGCGTGCAGGTGCTCTAGAGGCTAAACTGTACTGCAGGGGAGCTGAAGTGTGTGTGTACACAGCCCCTCTCCCTATTCTGGCCAAGAAACTGAAAAAAAATCTTACTGTGCAGTTTCTAAATCTGAACAGTGACTCTGAAAATAGGTATGTGGTGCAGCGAACTCAATACTTCATGTTGAGATGCAGCTTGTTCACCAGACTCTGGCAGACTGACCAGTCTAACAGTAATCCCCATTCCTAAGGAGTTGTCTTGACAAAGTGGTATGAAAGGAAGCTCCTGAAAGTGTTCCTGTTGGTAATTTATCCAGTGAACGAGCTCCCAGCTCAGTATCCAAGCCTTTTCACCACCCTTTACACAAGTAAAAGAGCAACTGATCCTCCGGTTCCCTCTCCCTGAGGTTCCTGTGGCTCTTTCCAAGGATTTGTGCCTGACGTACAAGCTCTCTGGCACAGCACTGATAAAAAGGTGTCAGCTGAGCTGAGGTGGGTTTGGCTGGGGGTGACTTTGCTCTGAGCGGTTCAGCCGCTCTATCTTCCAGAGTCCCAGAAGTCCCTGTACTCAACCAGCATGTCACCTTCCCTGAATCAGGCAGCTGTGAAACGCTGCAGGCTCCGTGCAAGGGCTTGAGTTCTGAGCTTCTTCAGATTTCCACACAAGCAGAGAACTAAAATGACAAATACCAGGGAGAGAGGAAAGTCATTTGACTGTGAGTATGCAGAAGTAATGCCCGCAGAGAAGTCCTCCATGCTTCACCACTATTCAGGCGTCACCTCGCAGTGCTGGGCAGAGACTACGTGACCAAAGAATGATCTTCAGAACTGAAAACCATACTGAGATCTAGCAGTGCGAGATTAACACTGGCTTAGAGATGTGGCACAAGGGCCCTGTTTGCAGCGTGACACATCCCTGCAGGGACACGTTATGAAAACGAGCATTCACCTTGTGAGAGCCGCGGTGGGATGCTGCGGGTGAGAGCAGGCGCCTGAGCCCCTGCAGCGTCAGCCAAGGCTGTGGAGGGGAACAATTCCGGCCGTGCCTCGCTGCCCCTGACGGGGAAGGTTCTCCTGGGGTCCTCGGGCATTCTCCCGTCCTCGCCCCGCAGGAGAATTTTGCCCCGGGCCCCCCCCCAAGGACGCAGGCCCCGCCGGCCCCCGGCACCCGGGCAGGCCGGAGCCCCGCTCCGCGCAGCCGTCGGCCGCCGCCGCCTCCCCTCAGCG